>APFE030612327.1:9571-42722 GCA_000404065.3 Pinus taeda | reverse complement strand
AGAAGTCCAAATCAACATTCTTCAAACCCGGCAACAAATTCCTTGAGTGAAGAATCTTCATCCCCTTTTCACTCATGTGTCCGAGCCTATGATGCCATAATGTTGCATATGCTCCTTTGGAAGTTAAAGCATTAACAGAGTTAGAAATACTATTGCATAAATACAATGTACCAACCTTTTTGCCTTTTGCTATTACGAGGGCTCATTTGGTGACCTTCCAAGATTTATCTGTGAAAGTTGTCACACAACATTCACTGCCTAACCGCCTTGTTGAAACCAGATTTTTCTTTAGATCTGGAACATGCCTTCCTCCTTTAGTTGCCATTGGTTTCCATTCTGCTGTTTTACAAGAACCTTACCCATTCCAACAATTTTACAGGGTTTATCACCACCCAAATGAACTTGTCCAAAATCTCCTTGAACATAGTCATGAAAGTATTTCTTATCAGGTGTGGCATGGAATGAGGCCCCTGAATCTACCACCCATGAATTAGTAATATTTTCAAAAGAAAGAATCAAAGCATCTTGTAACACCTCACCTGTCACATTGCTTCATGATTGTTTTCTTGTTGTGAATCTCCTTATTTTTCCTTCCGAGATCTACAGTCTTTCTTTATGTGTCCTTTCTTTCTGTATTTCCAGCACATTCTCCCCGATATGGACTTGGATCTGCCTTTCCTTGATTTACTGCGATATCCTGAGCTCTTTCCTCTTTCCATTTTTCTTCCCCTAGAATCTGCACTCAAAGCATTTCCCGATGTCTCATTGGAGCTTTTCCATCGCATTTCCTAGCTAAGGATAGCACCGAAAACATCATCAAACTTTAAAGTACTAGATCCAGACACAGAGTTACTAATGGCCATTACTAAACCATTCCAAATTTCTGGCAATGAGCACAAGAATAACAGAGCTCTAACTTCATCATCAAAGTTTTACCCCTACAGAACATAACTGACTTGTAAAAGTATTAAAATCATTTAAATGATCTGCAACAGATCCACCTTCTGACATCTTCATATTAAATAACTGTTTCATAAGAAATACCTTGTTTGAGGTCGATGGTTTTTCATATAGTTGCTCCAACGCCTTAATCAAACCCTCTGTCGTTGTTTCCTTCGAAATGTTGAAGGCGACCGACGCTGCAAGGCACAGCCGTATTGTTTCGAGTGGCTTTCTATCGAGAATGTTCCATTTTTCATCGTCCATATCCGTTGGCTTCTTTGTTTTTCCGCCTAATGGTAGGTATAGATCTTTCTGATACAGATAATCTTCCATCTGCATCTTCCACAGCGAGAAGTTTTGGCCGTTAAATTTCTCGACCCTAAACTTACCATCTTCCGCCATTGCGCCCACTCGAACTAGGAACCCTTCTTTCCTGCGAGTTTATCAGCCAAATAGACCTTCGGCTCTGATACCAGTTGTTAGAAAATTATATATTACGGAGCAATGGAACACATAAAATAATGCAGAAATATAAACATACAAAGCAAATAAAACAAGAGAGACACAGATATACATGGTTCACCCAGTTTGGGCTACATCCACCCCGAACAGCCAGTCCTTCCTTTCTATTATCCAGCAAAATGAAGAGACACAACCTACAACAGATCTGCTGTAATATCCTCTGTTTTCTCTCATAGTCTCACCTCTCTGTTTCTCGCTCGCTCACAGAATACACATCTATTACACAGCCTCAAATACAATGCCCTCATACAAAGAGAGGGGTTGCCTTCTAGGGAAAAAAACCCTAAACTAAACATAAGTTCTACCGTCATATCATCCGCCTAATGAACGATCTAGATTGACTAGAAATTACTATACTTTTACAAGGCAATTTTACATCTGTTTTTAGCTTCGGGGGCACCGCCCCAGAGTCCCCGTCGGGGGACCGCTGGCCCCTAGACCCCCTAGCTGAGGGGGATCGATCCCCCACACCCCCCGCATGGAGGGGTGTACAAACTTCCTGGGGTATACATCCGGTTGAAACAAAGACCTCTGAACAATCATGCTCCACACACAACATAAGGGAGAGGCATGCAATTCCATAAGAATCTTTGGTTTGAGTTGGGAATTATAACATAGGTATAAGCGATCTTTGTACCATAATGAATCATTTTTCTAGTTAAATGTATCAGACGTACTCGGATCTTGTTGTAAATATTGAACGAATGCCCAAACTTCTTCATCATTTTTCCATTCATCCCTTGCTTCATTTATCCAATCTTGTTGGATAATAGAAATGGCACAAAGCAATGCTTCCACATCCTCATCCTTTCTTGAGAGTGCATCTACCACAACATTTTTCTTCCCTTTTTTGTATATGATTTCAAAGTCATAACCCAACATCTTTGTGACCCATTTTGGTTTATCTTCTGAATATAATCTTTGTTCTAAAAATTATTTAAGACTATCATGATCCGTTTTTACCTTGAAGTGTCTTCCCACTAAGTAGGGTCTCCATTTCTTAAGTGCATGTAGTATTGCCAACATTTCCTTCTCATAAATAGCTTTGTGTAAATACTTTCCTTTTATTGGATGACTTTCGAAAGCAATGGGTCTTTCTTCTTGCATTAAAACAACACCAATTCCATTTCCTAAGGCATCACATTCCATAATAAAGGTTTTTGTCAAATTCGACGTAGCTAAGACCGATTCTTGGCACATTTCCTCTTTAAGACGTTCAAAGCCCTTCATTGCTTCTCGAGTCCATAAAAATGCATCTTTCTTCAATAATGTTGTTAGAGGTGTTGCTATTCTCCCATAATTATTAACAAACTTGTGATAATACCCTATCAACCCGAGAAATCCTCGCAGATGCTTTCTGGATGTGGGGATTTTTCATTCCTTAATGGATTTAATTTTGCTAGGGTCTACCTTAGCACCTTCATGAGATACAATATGACCCAGATCTTCCACCTCTTGTACTCCAAAGAAACATTTGGAGCTTTTTTCATATAATTGTTTCTCCTCCGATAGTTTGAGCACCCTGTCAACATGTTGAACATGATCCTTCCAAGACTTGCTATATATTAGTATATCATCAAAAAATACTAACAAAAATTTTCTATTGGTGGGTTTGAAAATGTAATTCATCAAACTTTGAAATGTAGAAGGTGCATTGGTAAGGCCAGAAGGCATGACCAAAAATTCATATTGACCCTCATGAGTTCTAAATGTTGTTTTCGGAATGTTTTCAGCCTTCATTCTGATTTGATGATATCCTGAACAAAGATCCAACTTGGTGAAGTAAATTGATCCATGCAATCCATCCAATAGTTCATCAATGATAGGAATGGAAAATTTATCTTTAATAGTGAGCTTGTTGATCTCCCTATAATTTGGACACATGTGCCATGATCCATCCTTCTTGTGCACCAATACTACAAGAGCAAAGAAAGAACTCTGACTAGGTTCAATTGTATTGGCCTCTAGCATTTCTGCAACCATACGTTCAATTTCACTCTTTTGGGCATAGGGATATATGTAAGGCCCGATGTTTGGAGGAACACTTACTAGAATCAAATGAATAACATGATCATGCTCACGAATAGTTGGGATACCTTTGGGAGTCTCAAATAACTTGGAATCATTGTCCAAGACATTTTGGAGATCTGGAGAAATAGATGATTTCAATCTGGGAAGCTCTAACGAACATATTTGTGCAATTACGCCTCGTTGTTCTTTCTTTAGAAGCTTTGTCATTCCATTAGAATTGATTATGTTTCTTCGTTTCCCTGCAATACCTCTCAATTATACTTTCTTTCCTTCCGAATAAAATTTCATGAAAAGTTCTTGAAAATTAAAAGCTATTGTACCCAAGGATTGTAGCCATTGGACTCCCAGTACAACATCAACACCAACCATTGGAATGGAAAGAAGTGGGCTAGTCAATACATATTCTCCCATAGATAGATTGGTATTATGGCACTTTCCAGAGCAATTTATGGTTTCTCCACTTGTAACCATCACTTGACACTCTGGTGCTGGATATAGGAAGAAATTCATTCCTTGGCCATCTTACAATGAACAAAAATATGGGTACTGCCCGAATCAATAAACACTATCACCTTTTTATTCTTCATTTTTTCTTCTATCTTGATAGTTTGAGGAGTGGTAATTCTGGCCAATGCATTACACGATATGGTCAGATTCATTTCTTCTTTCTTTAGGGTTTGTTCTTGCTGTATATCCTCTTATTTTGACGTTTTGTGTTCCTTTTCTTCCTCCTCTTCACAATCTATGTAAAATAATTTCTTCTCAGCACACTTATGACCTTTAGTGTATTTTCTATCACAACTATAACAAAGCCCTTTTGCTCTTTTTTCTTCCAATTGTTGGGGTGTCAACCTTGTAGGTTGTGTAAGGCTAGGGGAAACAATACTTCCAGCCTTATAGTTATGAGTGGTAGGCTTCCTTGTTGCCATAACTTTTCTTTCTATTTTTCTTGCCAACCTGAATGCCTTCTCTAATGAGTCAGGTTCCCAAAGGCGAACCTCATGTTGGATGTTATCCTTTAAAGTCCCCATGAACACAAAAAACCTATGTTCCTCTGGAATTCCTCAATTTGCTCCATAATTGAACCCTTTTGTTTGAGGCTTATCAATTGGCGAAAAAAAGTGTTGCTTTTTGTATCCTCATAATATGCTATCATTTCTTTCGTAAAATTTACCCAAGTGACAATTTGTTTACGAGAGAAAAGCCATCGATACCATACAAACTGGTTTTGTTCCAAATATAAAGTTGCAATGCGTACCTTTTGTGTGTTTTGCACATTATGGAGATCGAAATATTGCTCCATCTGTAGTATCCATGTTACAGGATCCTTGCCATCAAACTTCCTCATATCGATCTTTGGAACATGGTGGGTCTTCAATCTAATGTTAGAGTCTATGAAATCATGACTAACATTTATTTTTTTCTCATCATGAGTTTCCTCTACTACCTTTTCGTCATTAGGAAGCATTTCTTGTATCAACTTTCCCACGCCGCCTTTCAAACCTTCCATATCTTTCTTCAAATATTCAATTTTTACTTCTAAACCATCCATATTAGCTTCCATGCCATTCAACTTAGCTTCCATGCCTTTATTTAAACCATCCATCTTAGCTTCTGTTACCTTTTGTGAGACTGAAATTTTGTTGCACTTGGTCTCGTAATTTTGATATATCATGTTGCATTTATTCCTCTTGTTCATGAGTCATGCTGGAGCTTTCAGGTTGCTCACTAGGTGTTTCCATTTTATTTATTCAGGGCATCAATTAATGATAATTATGCTTCACTATGCCATTTGATCTTCAAACTAATTTTTCAACCCAAACTTATGCAAAATTTTAAAAGGACTACACACCTTTTTTCTCTTTGTAGAAGCTCGATATTGAATCTGTTGTATCTATGTAATTGCAGATCTCCAAGATGTGTAATTTCTTCCTGTGGTAGCCCTCTAAGTCCTCTTTCCAATGCCACTAGTCTGATCAAGATTGGATCCTCTAAGAAAGTGTTATGCCCAACCTCCCAATATGACTTGATTATATATTGTTTGCGTAGAGTGAACTTGTACGACGTGCCACGTGTCACTGTTTTGACCTTCACATCTAAAAACAATACATAGAAAACTATTGTCCGTCCTTTTTCTGTAACCCATTACGAAATTTCAATCTGATGCTTAGAGAGAAAGTTATAATGATTTTCCTAAGGCCAGCTGTTTGGAATGTAATTTGGGAGTCTACCAAAACCCTAACTTCTTCAAATCATATCTCTGAAAATATAGTGAGACAAGATCTAAAATTAGGACCCGAGGTTCAGAACGATTCCGGATCAAATGGTTTTTTTCTTAGCTTCTGAAGCATCATAGAAACAAAATTATAACAAAAATTCCATGATGACCTATTTGGAGCAGCGAAACCTTAAAATCCAAAGCTCTGCTACCAAATGTTATGAAACCAGCTCACAAAAAGATAGAAAAGAAAGATCAACGCCTTAGAAATCAGCCTCTTCGAGGGGGAAACCTCCTTTACATTACACAAATGAACAATTCTTGTATGATACAAATGAAAATACCTCCTTTCTATAGATAGGAGTCTAAGGGGTCACAATATAATCAATGTCGACATAACAATAATAATACAAGGGTACAACAATAATAATAGTGGGCTTCTATGGGGCACAATAATAACAATATGGGGAAAATAGGGGCACAACAATAATAATAAGGGCTATAGTGACAATATTAATGGGGGAATCACTAGGGCCTAATGCTCTTCGAGGGGGAAACCTCCTTTACATTACATAAATGAACAATTTTTGGATGATACAATTGACAATAACTCCTTTGTATATATAGGAGTCTAAGGGTCAGAATATAATTAGAGCCTACATAAAAATAATAATGTAAGGGCACAACAATAACAATACTGGGCTTCTATTGGACAAAACAATAACAATATGGGGGCTACATGGGCGCAAAAATAACAATAAGGGGGATACACTAGTATTATAGGGAGATAACAACAACTGAGGCATAGTGAATTAAGTTGAAATTCTATGGCCATTAGCAAAAGTTGAAAAGCTACTAGGGAAGGCCGCAACAAAGCTAAAGTAAGAGAAAGCTAACTCCAGAGCATTGCATTTACAAAATGGGAGCATAAAAGAACTGATTATAAAGCTAGGAGTGAACCCAAAAGAAAAAAATTGTTGTAGAGACTTGTATCTAGAGTTCACAAGATGAGATCCAAGAACTGAGGCATAAGATGAAGATGTCTACTAGTGAACATTTGTAGTCCAAATAAATAGCACAGGTGGAGGAAGAAAAAGAGATCCTAGCCAAGGATTTGATAGACTAGAATAACAAAGTGGTGGTCCTCAAGCAACAGGCAGAAGATCTCCAACAAAAAAGTGACTCTCATATTTGTGAAATACTTATGCCAGAGAATCCTCAGAATACCATAGAGTAGCTCATTAAGACCCTCATTGAGTTGTAACTCTTAGAAGGAGAACTCAAGAAAGTACAGATGGATTTAGAAAATTCCAAGCGTGCCCTTGCTCAAAAGGAGAAACAACTGGAGACTACAAAGGCAAATGCATAACTAATAAGTAAAATATACAGGAAACAAACCAAGAAATTACTGAACTGAAAGGCAGGATGAAAGGTAACATGTCCCTTATCTAAGAAAAACAATTGATATGGGATGAAATAATAACAAAGATGAAGAATAACTGGGAGTATCTAACCCTGATGGCAGAGAAAAATGTTTCAATCAAGGACTATGAGTTCTTTATTCGATTTTCCAAGGAGGAGGATGAAAACCTTATGCTACGACAACTAAAATATCCATTCATTATGTCAATGAAAAACCACTCAGTGAGTTGAGGGCCATAGAGGTGGTATACATGGTAACTGAAATCTTGGAGGTTTCGAAGATTCATTGAGGAAGCATCTAGAGCTGAGGTCGAGGAATGTTTGGAAACGGTGTTAAAGGATGCTACTGCGTTTGACTCAGAATTCGAGCAGAGGATTGGAGTTGGATTGCCCAATTGCTAGGACCTCGTAGGAGGATTAATCCTATTGTAACTTAGTTTCTCTAACTGATGAGTGACATTATTGTAGGAAGGATGCTGTAACTCCTGGGCTACTAGCTTTACTTATCAACCCGTGGTTCGTACAAACGTGGAGGTGACAGTGTTATATGCACAAGTAAAAGTGAAGGTCCTACCTGTTGTCACTATTCGTTTGGTGAAAGACCCCACGGGTTCCAAGCCAGACTTCTATAGAGTCATAAGAAGCTTGATACTTTGATGGAAGAAGAGCAAATATACTCTAAGAGAGCTATTGTACTGCAATAATGAAGAAAATAATATGCAATGCTAAATCACACCATATCCTAATTAACCAATTAAACATCTATGCTAAGCAAAATTTCTAATTCAACACTAAACAACTACTACTATCTAAGCTGTAGAAGTAAAGAGCATCAAACCATACTAATGTGTAAGCAAAAAACTAAACTAAATCTATTTTCACCTTTTTGTTTTTTTTTTAAGGCAAAATCAAGTATGAAAATTAATTGTTCTTGTGGATGTGACAGGTGGATGGAAGGTGATTGATGATGGCTAGAAGGTTTATGGAGTGGTTGGATGGTGTGGAAGGGTCCTAGGAGGATGTTTGTGACTTCCTATAGGTTCCCCACCAATTTGGCCTCCAAACATGCCGTTTTAGGAAAACTTATAGGATGTACTAGAAACCTACAGGATGATCCTGTAGGAATTACAGAAAACCTATAGGATACAACCGAGAGCTAATTGTGAGGTGTTGGGAAGCTTGGAAAATGTGTATGATGAATGGAATGGGGTATTAGAAGGTTTAGGAGCACTCAAGAGTCAATATCCAAGTTAAGAGATGGCTAGATTCACTCAATATACCTAGGGGAATTTAAGTGAAAAATGATAAAAAAACACTAGTGAGGGTGATGGTGGAACAAGAGATGGCTAAGGTGGATGAAGTGGAAGATGGCTTTTGCTGATGAAGTTTGGGTCTCCTCTTTAAGTACCTGCTTTTCTTAAAACATGTGTGTTTTCCAAGAACTATGCAACAATATACATTTTCATAAACTAGAAAAGCATGAATCAATTGCCTATATTATGCATGAAGAAAGTGCTAAAGGGAATGAAAGCATGAGAGATCTTATTGCATAAATGGATATGGAAAAAGATGATAATGAAATCTACCTTGCAACATGAACCAAATACTGAATCAAAGACAACAAACTCCAAAGCTCATGCAAGAACTAGAAATCTATGTTTTTGGGTTTGTTGAAGGGTCCCTTCCTCAAGTCATGGTCCTAGAGGGAAGAAGTGAGTTCGAGACACTTGTTGACAACCTTATGGTGATCCTTTTTCTCTTTGCTAACCTGCTACTTGAAATAAGGCACAAATGGAAGAAAACTATCATACAACCAATCTAATCTACACTATTGTAATGGAAATGCATCTACTAAGAAAATGAGCAATTAAACTATGAATCTATACTAGCATAAATGTACAATAAAGAGGAGCCTTAGCTGTTAGGGTTAGGCCCTAACCCAAGAGATTCATCCCTCTAAGTTAACTCAGTGTTGGCTCAAAACAAAACTCATTCTTATTATCAAAATAATGGATTACATAAAAAACTGTCACAAGTCTTGCAGCTCGAAAATAGAGTAGAGTTTTACAATCAAAAATATGAATCCTACTAAGGTCCTAGGCCTCTCTACTTATACATCTAAATTCTCCAATGAATTCCTTAAAGTTAGGGAGGCTCAGCTCCCAAACCTGAGATAAACTAGTGCTTTGTCTTTCACTTGCTCAGCTGCCTTCTAGTCCTCATGATTTGGCTCTTTGCACTCCGAGATGATGGAGGAATATTTGAATAGAGGGGTAGTAAATGAGGAGGATTTACCTCCTATAATTCCTCTCCCTTGTCCCATTCAATTTTTGACCATGGTCTTTGCCAAAATTCCTTGCTTTTACCCTTTAATCCTGCATTAAATTCACATTAGACCACAAAGCAAAATATCCAACTCTGACTCATCTCATAAAAATAATATAATCAAAAGTATGCAATAAGTTATGAGAATAGTTGGTTTGACTAAGCTAGGAGGTGAATTAAGGCCCATATAATTACCCGATGATGAGGCTCATCATCACTCCCCTACTGAAAGTGTTGCTCATCCTCTGAGCAACTTAGTCAATATCCATATCCTCCATGGCTCTGGTAGCCTCTCTGACATCCCATGCCTCTGCTGTGGTCTCTTCTTCTTTTTCATAGAAGCCTGCTTTCTTTTCCATTTCCTCCCACTGCCTATTTTCTTCTTTTTCTTTTATCCCTTCTAGCATCCCTAAGAGTAGTGGTGGACTGAGTTTTAGGCCTATCAAATTGATCTTCAACCTTTGCATATATTTCTTTTACATAGGTGTCCTATTGAGTGTTGTTGGGCCTCCAAAATGTCTTTAAAATGACATCCACTTTCACCTTTATCGCCACCATTTCACTCACATGTCATGACTCAATAACCATATAACCTTTCATTAGCCACCATTTTCATAAATATATGGGTTAGGATTCTTATATACCAAAGTTATTTATTTTATGTGTTTAAAGTGAATTTATGATTAAAAACTAGGAAATTAACATGGTTTCATGTATCTATATATGTGGCTTGAGTTTCATGACATGTGTAGGTTATTTGGAAGCTTCCAAGGCACCCTTATGTGGCCTCCAATGCTCAAATTCGAATTCCCTTCAAAGGAGATTTGGATAAAGGTTAAAGAAGGATATGTGTCCTATCTGGATTTAACTCTATGAGGTGTCTCATCATTTCTTATTTGGATTAAAACTCTATGAGACACCTAGGGGATATGTGTCTCATTATGAACTATTTGGTTGTAACTATATGATATTTTAGTGGATCCTCATTAAATAGGGTAGCTTCTTATGTTTTGTATAAATAGGAGAGCCTTTTCCTTTGAAGGAATGTTTAAATTTGGGGAAATGCTCATGTTTTTAATAGAGAATTTGGAGATTCTTCTTGGAGATTTGAAGATTTAGTTTTGTTTGCATATGGAGCTTCTTCACTTGCCATCCTCATACACCATTGGAATGACCATCTAATGATTGTGAGATTTAATTGCTTTTATATATTAAATTTCATTTGTTTTCTTAGTATTAGTTTTAGAATGACTGTGTAATCTTTGTTTTTCTAAAAACATTTCAATAGGGAAGATTTATGTATTTTCTAATTGGATTAAGTTTGAGGCGAGGGCTCATAGTTATTTAGTTTCCTTTCCTGTTCTGTTATTTACTTTCTTCGATCAAACCATCAATTCATTGTATAATTGAATCAAGGATCAGGCCAAGAGGGTGACTTCAAATTGTGTGATTGAATGTTTAACCTATGAAATCATTGAGCTTTACTTTTTCATGCTTTTACATTTGCTTTTAAGATCCTCATTTAATTGCATTAACTGATATTCCTAAAGATCATTTCAAGAAATTTATTTAATCATATTTCAAGATTGAATGGTTGAATATTTGATACATGTAATTACTGAGTTATTTTCTGCACACTTTACTTGCTTTTCTAGGACATTAGAAGTTAAAGTGTAAATAGTTGCTTACACCCCATCTCAAGAAGGTAACACTTCATAGTTGGATGTTGGAGTAACTAAGTATACATTAGTTGTTTTTGATTTCATAGGTTAGTTGAATTTTATTTTCATTATTTGATTTCATAGTTTAGATGAATTGGTTTTCGTTATTTTGTAGTTAGATTGATCTAAACTGAAAGACAATTTCTAGCACATACAGTGCAGCATGCTTCACAAGTTTGTGAAACCCCCGGGTTGAAAAATTAAATGATAGGCAATCACTTTGCCCCAACATTTTGGCACCGTTTTCGGGGAAGTGTGCATAGAAACTAGCTTTCAATGTGGAGTTCATTTTTTCTCTTTTTTTTTTCTAGGTGCATGATTAAAGCATGTAGATGCATAAACCATTTAGGTGCATATCATTTTTATAAAAATATAAAAATTCGATACTAACCATTTATTGACAAAGGATCTAGAATGCAGCCCAAAGATTACATTGAGGAATGGTATCAAGAAGCAGTTACGCCACAATATTCATCAATTCTTCAAGAGATCCTTGTGGCAAATCGAAAGCTCAAGTCGATTTTGCATATCCTTACAAACAATTAGGTACATTTTTCAAGTTGGGATATGAGCATTTCAAAAATTCTAATCTATAAATGGCTTCATTGGAAGCATGCATATACTTAAAAAAAAAAGAAGTTTTTAGACAGATAGGAAAAATAAAATTAATTTTTTTTATAGTTTTCAAGATAAATTTGATGTTTTTTGGTGCAGTAAGAACCACCCATCTACTAATCCTTTGTAAGAAAATTTGCAATAAAACAAATGGTTGAGAACAAGGAGTGCAAGTGAAGATCATGAACGATAATTTAAGGTATGAGATCAAGAATTTTCATTTTATTTTTACAAAATTTACAGAAGAATCGATTGATAAAATCTTGACTATGCTAACAAAATAAATGTCTCAAGTATGCTCTCCTTCTACACTTCGTGTGACCTGTAGGATCAGAAAAAGAAATTGTTTTGTTAGTATATCATAAAAATTATTTAGCTACTGTAAGACTTGCGAATCCATGTGCAAAAATCCTTACCTTTGTAATGCAAGAGTTAGATCTTCTCTTTTGCTTTGCTAGAAGGCATCCATGCAGCCAAAAGCCCAACCTTCAAAACCTGCAAATCAAAAATCATGGGAACATTTCTAGAAAACGCAGTAGCATAGACACACGGGTTTAAAACAAATTTTCTGTATAAACCAGGGCAAATTAGTAAAATCTAAGACATGGGTTTTCTCTGGAGCGGGGGCAATTAGGTACCCTGTGAATGATTTCCTGGATTTTGCAACTGTTTAGGAGAAATCTAAAATTGATTTTTGCAAAAAACAAAATTTCCAGAAAATGTAAATTGTCTTGACACCCGATTTTAAAACGAAGTTTCTGAGCAAACCAAGGTGAATCTGGAAAAACAGGGACATGATGTTTTTCAGGAACGGGATGAGTTTAATAACCCATAAACCATTTCCTCAAATTTCTAACCATTTGGGAGAAATTCAGGGTTCTTCAAATCTCTATTTTGCAGATTGCGTGAGGGAAAAATGATTTGTTTTGAACAGTTTTAATATGGCAAGTTGAAAGAAAAAAAAGTTCCAAGTGAATAACAAACTCTGCTCCACATGGCATGTGGTCTAAGAGTCCAATTAGATTTAATAAATTTGATTTTAAAAGAATCCAAGTGAATAACAAACTTTGCTCCACATGGCATGAGGTCTAAGAGTCCAATGTGATTTAATAAAGTTGATTTTAGACATGTGTCTCATTCCCTATGTGTTTCATAATTAAAAAAAAAAAGAAAAAATTTCTTTATTATAATTTTTTTTTGATAAAAAATTAATTAAAAAAAATCATTTTCTTTATTATAGTTTCTTTTTGATAAAGAAAAAAAAATTGCTAATTTTTCTGAAAGAAGTATTGCTATTATCATTGGATTTTGGCTCCAGTAAACCACAACATTGTTTCTTGCTCTTTGAATTCATTTTTGGTTATTTACTAACTTGGGTTGTTTGTTTAGGATTTTAGCACAGAAACTATGCACATTCTGCATTTAACTCAATGATTTATTTGTTAAACAATGCACTCTAACCAGAAATTCATTATCAACATGCCATTTCATCTGCTTACATCATCTTTCACTGTAGCATCATGTTCCCATGGCACATTTTACATGACAATTTTCACTATTTCATAAAAATTTCAAAACATTTTAACTTTCTCGTATGACATCGGAATTCGATGATTCAAGCATCAATGGAAAGATATTGACGAGATCTACAAAATGAGGAAGCTATTATCAGATTTTGAAACAGTACATAATGAAAGAAATTGCTGAAAAAAAAAACAACAGGTAACTTGAGGTATTACTTTCAACACAGGAATAAACTCTTTTGGTTTTCTTTCATGAACTTGTTTTATAGTACTGATTCTTATTTTTTTTGTAAATGTCATTGTTGGACACCTAATCCTCAATGGGTTAGTGTGGAAGCCGAATAAACAAAGTAGTCCAAGAGACCTTGGGATGTGAAACCCAACGGTCACATATTGTACTATAAATGTATATCTCTTGTTAATAAAAATTGTACTCTCTTGATTATCTTTCATATTGTCCTTGCTGCTCATGTGTGTTTAACATGGTATCAGAGCCATGACGTGTGGCCTGTGTAGTTTTCTTCCTCATAGTTTATGCCTTAGGTAGAAAAGAAAAAGAAATGGCATATTGATTTTCCCTGTGCAGCGCCCTTGAATAGCGCTGGCTTGGTCTTCATTACCTGTAACATTCCATCCATACCTGACGCTCTTGAGCATTGTCCTCTGTCTTTATGACCTGAGCACTGTCCTCCATGCCTCTATCCTCTGAAGGATTAATTTGGTGAATGATTACTTGATGCAGAGCAGAAGGCAGAAGAACGCCTATGTTGAATCGACATGCCACTGGTAACATAACTGTTTTTCATGCTGCCTTAAATACGTTTGCTGCTTTGAGTATTTGTACACATGACTGCCGTTGTTTCAAATGAATGACTGTGGTATCAATGCGTATCAATGAATGACTATGGTATCAATGCATTTCAAATGAATGACTATCGTATCAATGCGTATCAATGAATGACTGTGGTATCAATGCGTTTCAAATGAATGACTGTGGTATCAAATGAATGAATGCGTATCAACAATATGACACCGCTTCAACTGTGAGAGACCAGGAGAACTTTGCCTTGGTATCAAAATGGCGGAGCTAAATAATGGGTATAATACTTGAATATGCATTCTCTCGCAACTCTTTGTTGTAGAGACATTGCGGAAAATTTCCTGGGTTGTGTGCATACCAAGGAACCTTTGTTGGCAAACTCCGTATCTGTAAGATACTATACCAACTGAGTACTCTTTCCAGAACCTATCTTGTCTCCCTCTTCGAAGACTCAAATCTATGTGCCATTCACACCAAGCATGTCATCATTATGCCCAAATATATTCATCTCGCCCGTCGAATCAGATGAGAGAGGGCTTGATTTATTGAATCTGAATTCATTCATTTTTCTATGCGGGTGTTTTACATTGTTAGGAATCAGTTTCAAACCTCGAATCGTTAAAATCAACAAAGGGAGAACAATCCCACACCACATCAGGATACATATTGTTCTCATGTTAAATGATGCTTGAGTCAATGCCTAGCATTTCTTCATAAGACCATGCAAAGACATCTCTGAATTCGCGAAAAAGAGCATAGTAATTTTCTAGTTATGATGGAGAACAAGATTTTCCAACGTGAATATTTTCTACAACATTGTGTTTGGTCAAAATAATTATGGAGATAGTTTCTTCAATGTTAGACAGATTTCACTCAGAATCGACTGTATTTATAGAATTCAATAAAAAATCAACAATTGAAGGGTGATGAAGTTCTTTCGAATAATCTTCATTGTCATTTCGAAGGTGGGAATGATGATGATAATCTTCCCATGGTGTCTCTCCTATCATCATTGATTGGATGATTCCTTTGTCTGTAGAATGTATACAAGACCAAGGATCAGAAGAAGTGCCATACTCTAAAGACCTATCTACCCAAACACTCGTTGAGTGCGGATTTGGGTTTGCCTCACAAGCCCAATAGATTGATTGCTACAAAGATTCAATGGGGCTTGGCAGTAATGCCTCGCGATGATCATCACTCTCAAAATAGTTGGAACTCTTCTTATACTCAGATGATGTAGAAGAGATCATGTTGCAGGTTTCCACTGTTGCCACTTCCACAAAACTAGATGGTGACGGTAGGGTAAAGGTACCCATTAAGGAAGGATGTTTTAGGAGACCTACTCCAATATTTTGAAGCGATTGTGAATTTCCATGTATCAATGGAATGCTTCCAGTGGCTTGTGAACTATTAGCAAAAAAGGCTAGTTGGTCGATGACTTTGATTCCACCTTTGAAGGGAAATGCAATCATTTGAAAGTATGTGGACACAACCATAGCCATAGCATAAACACAAGGCCTTCCTAGTAAAATATTGTAATCATGGAGTCCATCAATGACCTTGACTTCAATATCTACTGTTTTGCCCCCTAGTTCTACTTGAAAGCTACTTAAAATCTTGTATGGAGTGTACGTTCTTCCATCGAAAGCTTTTAGGGTTGTTGGTGATCGCGACAAGGATGGTGAACCAAGAGTTTTCCAGCAACTCATTAACATAATATAGCTAGATGCCCCCTCATCAATAATTGTTATATGAACATTTTTGTTGAGGGCTTTTACCTATATAAGGAAAGCTAGTTGTACTGGTAACTGTGGCATATATCCTGTATGATTAAAGACCACAAGATTGGAATCCATAGGATCAATCCCACCTATCGCTAATAACAAAGCCTGCTTTTGGGAGGGACAATTTTGTAATACCTCGAGTGTCAACATAGTGGAAGGTGATTGAGCCATATCCTCCACTATATTATAATCTTGGGCTACTCGAGCATGAGGATTAAATGTCGATTTATGTACAACTCCCTTTGGTGGCTTAATTGTTAGTTCAAGAATAATCAGTGGAACAACTTCTGGTGAAGTCGTGGTCAAAGTACTAGGTTGATCAGTAGCCTGGTTGTTCGATGACAATGGATTCCCATAATCTTTACTCCTTTTCGATACCAAAACATCATTTTTCTTATTTGCGATGGATAGCATAAGCACTTGGGATGTGGAAGCATTATTAGTGGCAACCAATTGTGTTTCTGAGTTCAGAAACAGATCTGTCAGCACCGCTGAGGTATTCGAATCCTTTAAAAGTTTAGAAACCTCGAATCGATGTGGACAATCTCTCGTAAAATGCTCGTCATTGCATATCAAACACAGATAACGAGGTTTCCTTGTCGTAGTAGGGGTTTCAGATGATTTTTCAGGAGTGGAATTCTCCTATTTCTTCTTATTATTTTTCCCCTTCTTCTTGCCTCTTGGTTGCTTTTGATTTTTGCCTTTGTTAGATGACACAGCATTAATCTCAGGGGCAAGAGTGTTTTCAGATGAATTTGTATTTTGACTGGAAATAGCAAGAGCTTGACTAGATGGTCCTCTCGCCGTTTGTGTGCTCAAGGAACCGATCACACCGTCGCCGGCATGAGAATCCCTACTCAATTTGGAGGGGGTGGAACGGTAAAAGCTGGTCTAGGTGCGTTAGGAATCTTGTCATAGAGCGTGCCTGATT
This sequence comes from Pinus taeda, assembly GCA_000404065.3. Classification (NCBI taxonomy): domain Eukaryota; kingdom Viridiplantae; phylum Streptophyta; class Pinopsida; order Pinales; family Pinaceae; genus Pinus; species Pinus taeda. The sequence goes on along the minus strand of APFE030612327.1, from coordinate 25,865 downwards.
GTGTATAAATCAGATCCAAATATTGGGCACGAGCAATGACTTGCTCTTCTATGAAAACTCCTCCTTTCACCACATCCTCAATGATAGATGGCAATAAGGACTTTATAAACCACTCAACTAAAAGGTCATCAGGAACATACGTCTTTACCATTTGACGACGACGCCGCCACTCATGAATATGATCTGATATGTGAGTGGAGGTAGTATGTTTAAAGTTGGTAAGAATTTCTGTTCTAGTTTCGTACCTGATAGGTAACTGAAAGTGGGTTAGAAAGGTAGTGGCAAGAATGGTGAAGTTATCAAAAGAAGCTCTAGGTAATTCAATATACCATTTTGCTGTTGGACCAGTAAGCATTCTCTAGAAAATACGAAGTCTAATCAAATCATCATTCAGGGTGTTGGATGAACACCATAAATGAAAAGTCATTACGTGATTCGATGGGTCTTCTCCTGGATTTCCATTGAACTTTGGAATGTCAGATGGCAGTTTACGTGGAATCGCCAGCCGCCAAGGGGCATATGCAATTAGATCATTAGTGAGCCACTTCAAATCTGGTAGTTCTAGAGTTGCTACAAATGGCAATTGTTGATTCAGGTTGGGTGGAGCATACCCAGGATAAGATGGAATCGCCTGAGTAATAGGTCTTTGCATACCAGCATAGGGCATATGTGCCTGGTAACCTTGATAAGGTTGTTGGACATAACGAGTATAGGGTGGTTTTTGATAACCATTTTGGAAACGTGGTTGTCCATAGCCTGCAAAGCCTTGTTGCCTAGATCCTCGGTAGGCTTGATATTGACCAAATCCAGTTTGAGCTTATGAACCCAGTCCAAACTGGGGTTGGGTTTGTTGGAATTGAGGTTGTTGATATTGCAACAGCCACGGTTGTTGGACCATTTGCTACTGTCTAGTACTGGAAGATTGACCAAGTTGCGGATTAACAGTACCCGTGTGTGCCTGAGTCATTCCGGATAAAGGAACACTAACCTGACGTTGCGGTTGAGCCCTAGAAACAAGCGGCTATTGTGTAAAAACCTGAGAAACTTGAGCCTTTTGCCTTGAAACCTGAGGTTGCGAGGAAGAAGGAACAGTTTGTACCAGTTGAGATACAACATGTTGTGCGTGTGATTGCGGGACAGTCATAACAACAGGTGTAGTGGGAATATTTGACACAGGTTGGATTGGTTGTGTTGGATATACAAGCCTTGGTTGATCTGGCAGTACTGGTAGCCAACCACTAGTTTTACTTCCAGTTTTACCTGCATACTGTGGGAAACTCTCATATGGTTGTCACCTGGAAAAAGGAGGAAACAATGAGTAAGCATATTTCTCTCCATATGGGAGTAGTCCAGTGTTTAAAGGATATATCAGTCTCTGATAACTGGCTTGCCCAAATTGATATTGATATGCAGGATCAAATTGTTGAGTTTCTATGTGAGAAAAACAAGATGGGATTCCGAACGAGTAAATGGGAGTAGACCATGGTGCCGAAGCAACCCCTGAGTGGGTTCCAGCTAGTGATTGGTAACCAACCAGAACGGATGATGCACCGTATAAATGTGACTCCGGTGTACCAGAAAACATTGAAGGAGTAGCAGCAGAAGATTTTGCCATAGCTGCATCAAATGATACATTCCTAGATGTTGATAGTTGTTCAGACATGGTTAACTTATCCAAGAGCTGTCCTAATGATTCGATAGGAACTCGCGATGAAGCAGGATTAAAGGAAGCAAACTTAGGAGTAGCAGGATACAAATTAATCCCATTGCCAAAATGAAATGGGGTGTCAGATGTGGGATCCTCTACTATCTCCTCTATAGCAATTAGACTAGGTGGAAGAGGTTGACTGTCAGGTCCGTAAAATATTTCTGGAGCTGGAGAAGGTGTAGTTTCTACAGTGATAGATGCTGGAGGGGTGACAACTTCCGGATACTAAACTTCAAAGTCCATATGTTCAGGTAAATGAACTACCATCTCAAAGGGAGGTTCCTGAACAACTCTTGGAAATGTAACCTCGGTTTGAACTGGAATGGGTTCCGGACCAACTCTAGATGGAGTTGTTTCAGGTTCAGAAGTATTTACCGTTACACTAGGATCGGTTCTAATATCCTCTGGTAACTGCGAAACTTCTTCTTTAAAGGTGGATGTACCAGAAATAATTGGAGTAAATGGAGTTTCTGATGATGTTGAAACGAATGTTCCAAATAACCCAGATGAACTATACTTAGTTAAACGAGAGCGCTTTGTCCGAATTGGTTTATCTTCTGGAGGCAAAGATGGTTGACTCACTAATCTCCTCGAATGACGGGGTTTTGATTGAATTTCCTCCATGATTGTGGATTACTTGATCAAGTTAAAAATCAAATAAGGGAAAGTGATGTTATTTCATGGTCAATTTATTTTAACGACACTTGGAAACAACTTTTCTTTTTCAATTTTAAAGAGTTGAGAAAAAGCTAAATATGACTCTAGTCGCCTTCGATTTTTAATGAGCTTGAAAGGACAAGTGCTCATATGGAACTTTTCTTTTAGAGAGTCGAAAAGGAACGAAAGTGACTACTATAGAGAATATAGACAAAAAGGTTTACCAGACCAATCACAAAACTACAATATACACCTTGGTGATAAATTAAAGAGAAATTACCAAGGACTTATGTACGACAGTCAATCTTCCCGAATGATGTGTTCAGTGCATTGCGATCGATAAGGCGACATACTCGGTTTCCTATGGATAAAGTATTTAAGCCTATTGTGGTCTCCCAATATATACGCGACAGTATGGGAGCACAAATCCGTGCTAGCACTTGTCGTATCAAAGAGGAGGAATCACCCAACCTTCAATGAAAATTATAGCCACTAGGTTTTACGACGCCGAAACACATCTCTAGCCTAGACCTCTAAATGTGTTGCATTAGATTCCAAAGCATTGTTATGTTCATTGAAGTTCATTTTAAAGTTGATCATTCTTAAAAGATTGCCTTTGATGGTTCACCGTGAAATGTCATCTGAAATTCCTAAAGATGCAATCTATAATGATAAGCAATCTTTTCATTTATTTGACCAATGAAAATCCTAACTACAAAAGATAGAGCATAGAAGCACTTTTAAAGCAAACAACAAAGAGCACTCACTAATGCAATTTCCCTAAATCATCCTTTTTCACACAAACCAAAAAGCCAAAATGAAAATGCATTTATTTGTTTTCATCTCTCCTTAATGTGAACGATTCAAGAAGGAAAACCAAATGCAGCAATGACTCAAAATGTTTCACCCAAAATGACAATTTTCGACAATTTTTCTTCAAAGAGGGAAAGGAAGACTCAAAATGACACTTTCAAACTTGAAGAAATATCTTTTCGACACTTTGAACAAACTTAAATGAAATCAAATGCATCAAAATAGTTTAATCGATAAGCTATGAAGGAGGATTTTGCGACACTTCACTTTTTTGATGAAAATGGAAGACTTTACGACACTTTTTCTATCGAGAACGACAAATCGACTATCACTACTTTTGATAAGGGATTGTAAATGAAAAACAAACTCACAAAAACATTCACCAATCCTAATCTAAATTGAGGCTGATGTAAGTGATGTAAGTTGGCTTCAGTGATGAGGTACTATTCAAATTCAGTAAGCAACCAAACAAGTCTGAAAGTCAAAAACCCTCAACTCCTAGATGGGAAATTGAGTTCAGTCAATCATCGCACTTGGCCTCTGCAAAAAGTTAGATGCATCGCACTTTTCTCACTCGAATCAAACTTGGTTTTGATGAACAATGATAAACAAAGTATGATGGAATTTCCTAAGAGGTTACTGAGCTACCAAAAGGGCATATAGATGTGTTTGCAAGTCAAATTTTTAATTCATAAACTAAACCAGAGATTGACTGAAGCAACATTTATCTACTACGAAATTGCATAACAAGAGCGGTTTGAAATCTTCCTAGCTAGCTTCAGACTATGTCTATAGTTTATATAATTAAACATAGAACAACAAATAGCAATAAACAATCATCTGGTATCCCCAGTGGAGTCACCAATTTGTTTATGGGAAAATTAGTGTCTTTTCGAACGACTAACCCTCTAGGTTTGGTAGCTAACCTAGAAACAACAGTAAAAGCAATTCAATATCTTTCCTATGAGTGAAAAATAAGAAAGAGATTATGAAATACCAACCTGTAACTTTCGCTTTAATCCTCACTTGATCTCCCTCTCCTTTGGCTGATCTTGTAACTCCTCCCCATACCTAACATACTTGGAGAGTACTTGCACAGCTACAGAAATAAAGACCTATCAAAGCATAATGATCCATCACAGCATAAACATCATAGAATCATAAATATGATAAAGAAATGAATGCATTTACATTTAACACAATCAATTGGGAAAAATCTTGAAGAACTTTATTGATATCAAGGAGAATTACAACCCATAAGAAGTCTGATCCAGTGCCATCCTCCCAGCTTCAAGCCTTCGTCACCTCATGAATCAGCAAGAACACACCAACAATGACGCAATGCTCTCACCTCAATACTAAAATTAGCAGCACTTCCTTACAACTCAGAATAATTCAGCCTTCTGATCTCTTGGATGGGAGATCCTTTTATAGATTATTGCAAGAGGGTGAGTCATCAATGGGGATGATGAATGCCATTCCATTTGTTGAAATTAGTTCCACAAGAGAGGGGAATTAGAGATGGTTTCCCAGTTCCCTTGGTCATCCTTGGGCGAATTCAGAGAGGCAAGTGGCACAGGAGAAGTTTCTAGAAGATTCCATGAGCAACCAACTCACAAACTGTCCCAAAAGTTTGTCCAACCTTGCCCATCGCACTTACTAAAGGGCCAAACTGCAATGCATCTCACTTAGACGGTGTAGCAGGTGAGATGCATCTCACCCTAACACAAGGCTTTCAGATATGGTTCAGTTTAGGCATTTTATGGATGATTTCTGAGATGGAACTTTTGGGGAATGAGGCATTTAGATGACTAAGCTTTTTTAGGGTATAAAACAACTCTTTTAGGGGTTGATGAGCCCTAATATCATCGACATATGAGTTTGGGGTTGATGTGCCCAAATATGTCTATAACAGGAAGACATTGCCAAACCGAAAAATATTCAAGCACCCATTTTGAATAAGGCGAAGAAGGCACGCTAATGGTATCTAGAAACACTCTTATATTTCTATGCAAAAATAGTTTTGGAAAAATGAGTGAAAATGGAATGAAGGTGTCAAAGGAGAGCATGCGAATGCAATGTGCCTACAAGCCAACATAGTTCACGTGCAAAGAGGAAAGTTATGTTTTTGTTCTTGACAAACTCTAAACAATCATGAAAAGAACAACTACATTTTCGTGTTTGTCCTTGCATAACTTACTGTCAATATTCTTAAGAGAAAGGACTGAGAAATGCACAAGAGAGAGACCACTAGGGCCATGAATGAGGCACAATTAGGTCACTAAGTTGCTTAGAGGGTGAGCAACATTTTCAGCAGGGGGGTATGATAGGCCTCAAAATTAGACATAAATTAAGGCCCATCTGACCATCCTTCAACACATTAAACCTATCTTTTTGCATTAAATGACATATTTTTTAGCTTTAATATGGTCATTAGGAAGGTTTATGTATAATTGCATATTTGCGCCTAATATTTTTTTTTTTGTAGAATATTGTGAGAATATTGGACAAATTATGAATATTTGGAGGAGGAGATAATTTAGGGACTTTCTCCCTACTACAGGAGGATAAATATTGGATAATAAATCAACAAGATATTATGAAATTATTCCACAAATTCTAGAGCTCCAATGATTGAGAAAATCCAGGAATGTGTTCCCTATCATTTAATGTAGATTCTCAGCGTTGGGAACTAGGTCCACTATTTGATGGATTTTGGAGGGGAAATATTCCTCCTTTCATGGATAATGATTTGTAATCATTTTATATAAGTACTAATTCGAATTTTCCTCTAGGGGTTGGTTCTTCTTAGTCTTCTTGTGGAGAAAACTTGTAATTTTTCAGCTCCACTTTCATTTCTTGCAGGGATGTAATTGTACTGATGGAAATAATGAATATTGGCATCACATTAAGCTTATAAATATTGGTATCCATCATAGGAATTTGATATTACCTAGGCTTTGCCATCCCAGGAACCTCATAGCCCTTTTTTATAATTTACTTTTCTTCTTTTCACTTCTTATTCACATGCATCTCTTGTTCTTGTTTTTTCTATTTTTGCATTTAGTATTGATGATTTCTTGTTGTAGGATTGGGTTAAATGGTTGAAGTGAGTTCTTTTATAGGATAAAAGGCATTATTTCATCCTTGGAATATAATTTAAAATCCATAGTAATCATTGAGCTACTTGGATTAGTTTGCTTATTCACAAATATAAAATATTCTGGAAGTCCCTTAAAGCAAATAGTAGTAATTTTCTGCTATTTTTCAGAACATGCTAATGATATTCAATTGAGTTTATTCCACTTGCATTAGATCATAAAAGTATTATAGTTAATGACAAAATTTACTCAATTTAATTTTCACTTAATTAGGTTAGGCATTTTATAAATTAACTAGCTCACTAGTGCTCGAAATTCTAGATTTTAGACTACTAATTTTATTCTATTCTTTAGAATCTGTTAACTGGGGTATTTTTGAGTGATTCCACTTATAATGGAGACCTAAGACATACTATTAAATAACAAATTTTTTCCCATTCAATTTTTATTTTATTTTCTTGTTCATTTGGTGAATTATATCTTCCTGTAGAAAATCTTATAACTTCCTATAGCACTCTTCTAGCACGTATATACTTGCCCATATTTGCTCAAAAATATTGGTTTTTATCTCTTAGGCTAGAATCATGACTCCTAGACTCTAACTTAATGGTTGAGGAAGAATAAAAACCAATCAGTACATGCCTTTTTTCAAAGTAGATCAGGCCTATTTATTTGAATTCATGCTCTTAGGATTTCAATTACGAATTGTTGTTCTTACCTAGCGTTAATTTATTTTCAAAGTAAAATTTCCATTTCTACAATTAGTTTAGCCTCTAATTCCATTACATTCACTCCATTACATCATGAAAAAAAAGGAAGGTCACATTGTATGTTGCACATATTATGTCAATACCTCTTAAGTCTGCATGAACCTTAGGTTAATAATTAAAGTTGGTAGCCTTGTGAGTTGCAACATTCTTGTTGCAATACCAAGGTTGATCACTTACCATGACATTAAAGCTCTTATAAAACTTTGCATGTGAAGAATGTATGATGCTGAAGAATGATGTGAGATTTTCATAGTTTTGGATCAACATCAGACCTTTGATTTGTCTAGCTCTGCCTGCAGCTTCATCATCTTTGGCAAGTGAAGTGGACTTTCCTTGTACCTCATTGTCCATTATTGCACATGGGAAATGGAAGCATGTATGTCCTTCAGAGTTTGGAAAACCCTTATGCTCCACTTCTAAAAGCCATATAGTTGGACAACGTATTATTCATGGTGACAAATCCATCATAGAGTTTCTAGATGGTAGCCTCAAGAGTTGATACTTCAGCAAGTATCACTTTCCTCATCCCTTCCATTGCGGAATCTATTCTCCGCTCTCTGGATTCATCTACCTCTTTCCTAGCCACCTGCAAGTTCTTTTCCATTCATTCATTCTCTACTAATAGGAACTTGACATTTGAGCTTGTGGCTCCTACATAAGCCAAAGTGGTATCGGCCATGGAACTAGGATGCTTTCTAACATCTGACGCTATCACCCTTTCCTTCATGAATGCAGGTAATGCGTGATCATGCAGGAAATTATTTCTCCATGCCTATACAATATTCTTCCGCAACCCATCGAATGATAGATTGTACACATCCATCATCAGATCATCATCAAGGAGGAAAACCACTCCTTTCTTGCTCAGGACTGGTTCTACCACTGGATGTGTTGGACACTGAGAGTTGACCTTGGGTGCTCTCAGCATGAGGTCAGTGTCTTGGTCTTGTGGCTGCTGTCCTAACTCCATGTTTGTCACTTCAATTAGTTACTCAATCTGTTGAGAAAGCTCCCATTCCTACATCTGCTCATCCTCTTCTTCCACTGCTGGTTGTTTTGAGTCTTCAACCTATATGGGCAATATTTTCTCTGCCATTGCACCTTAGCTTTCTTCTTCCTCTTTTTTCTATTTCTCTTCCCTCTCTCTCCTTCTTATCTCCTTCTCTTCCTTCAACTTCTTCTCCATTTCCTGTCACTTCCTTTCTGCTTCCTCTAGCTTTTACTTTTCTTTCTTCCTTCACTCTACCCTCTTTATGTGTTATTTCCTCTTTATATCCACTGGAAAAGCCACTTTCTTAGTGATAGGATCTTCTTTGAACTTGTATCTTTGATCAGCCTCTAAGTTCTTGTCAATATTTCTCTTACCCTTCTCATGCGTTGGTTTGCTACTTATTGTTGTTGTTGTTTCTTCCTGTGGTGTTTCTACCTGCAGAGCATCTTTCCATTTTATGGCTATATTGACCAGCTTGTGGAGCTTGGAGTTATTGTAGCAGTATCTCCAAGGGTCCTCCTTGTACCAGTGGAATGTCCCGTGGATCCATGAATAGTACACCTTCACACAATGGCTCTTTCAAATTCCATGGGGATCCTAAGGATTGAAGTCTTTGGTGTCGAATTCAAAATTCACTATCTCCTTAGCTTCGACATCCTCATATTTCAAGATCTTAATCTCATACAATCCAATCCACAAAGGAAGGGTGGGCCATGGTGCCACCTTCTTCCGGTGTAGTCCTAATGATAACCCTGTGGAGAGGTGAAATGAGACCACTTGCATGACCAACTTATCTATGGGTATAACATGCGAAGGCTTCTCTCTACCAAATACTCTAATGGAGGTGCCACCAGGGGAGGCATAACAATCTGCAATGTTAAGTATCGCCTCCATCGCTTCTTGGGACATGTAAGGTCAATCCTTCTCAAATATCATCTTGTACAATGGGATAATAAAATGGTCAAATAGACTCACCATAAATCCTCAGTGGCTGCATTCTGAAAGCAACTTGGAAGAAATATTGATGCCAATCTATTTTGGTGTCCATGTCAAACCCATGCCAAGAAACTGATGTTGGAAACAGATTGCATCAAGTAAATATGTAGACATGTAGAAATCACTTGCTCATCCTTAGGTGCATTCCATGTGTTAGTCACATGGAATTTTAACTAAAGAGCCTGTTATCACAAAACCTAACCTTGACAAGTTGTTGATCAAGTAGACCTTGAGCAACTATTTCAAACCAACTTTTGGCTGAGGCTTAGCCTCCTCAACCTGAGAGGGCTCTCTCACTATGTTAACGATTTTGGTAATGGATTAGATGGCTAACTCTATGAAACAAATAAAGGAGTGTAAACGGTTGAAACATAGTCAATAAACATCCATTGGGCTTATGGAGTCAGAGAATGCTTGGTATGACCAGAAATTTAGCTAAACATGGAAGTCACGGCATCAAAGTTCAATGTCAGTTATCACACAAAAGTATATAGGACACACAGTCTACAAATGCATGAAGGAAGTTATAGCATTGCCAATGAGTTCTAAGTATCATACATTTGTACTACTGCAAATAAGGAAAAGAAGACAAATATAAAACAAGTCACCATTGAACTCTTTCTGAATCCTAAGAAGTAAATCCAAAGTCTGTATTCATCAAAGAATAATTAGGTACAATGACACAATATGAGTCTTTTTTCTAAAATTTTCCAACCCCTAGTGTATTACTACTCATGTCATATATAGAGTTTCCTTACAAGCTTGAATTCCTTCCTCCAGCAAGAGGGGAATTCGAACTTCTCTAGACCTGACACATATTGAACTTTAAACAAACTTATTAATTACAACTGACTGTAAACTAATAGCCTTAGAGACCTAATTTGACTAAGAGTGTAACTCCTTATCTATGCTGGCAACAACTTTAATTATGAAACTAACGTGTTCCTTGACATCTATCCCTTTTCATCTTTGGATTGAGTGCTGACTTTAAACTTCATGTTGGCCTTTGATTACTTGTCTTCAACTGTCCCTAGATATTAGGAAAACTGCACCTATTTTTTCTAATTTAGTCTCCAAAATGGTTCCTCGAATACTGCTAACCATCTTATCCCCTTTTGTAGCATGTGATGCCTTGAATTAGTCCCAAGATTCTACTCAAAAACTCGTGCTAAGACAAAACCCCTTAGGTGCTAGTTGAAGCATGACCGCTGTTTGAGCTACGAAATGACTGTTATTTTCATAGTGCAGAGTTTGGAGGTATTAAATGCTTCCTATTCTTTGAACTTGCCTTTATTTAGTATTAAAAACTTCTTAGGTGGCCCCTTTGTGTCTTCTACAACAACATTTTTTCATAAAAGTCTCCCCTTTTTATTTCAAAATGGATTCAAAAACAAAACTGGCATCTTCAATAGTTTCATAGCACGTTATGAAACTACTGTGCATTATATGTCATTTTTAGTAGTTTCATAGCGCGCTACGAAACTGCTGTGTGATTCAACAACACAGTTTTTTGTTATTTCTTGTGATTCCTTCTTTCTTGATAAGTTCTCCACATGCTTAGGGGTTAAACAAAACTAATATTATCCATCCAAAGCATAACCTTTAATCTTCAAAAAGTAATTTTTCACATCAAAATTGAGTCAAAATTTCTTCACTCTCTGTCAGGTTCATTTATGTTGGGCTATTCATCTGATTCATTCAGTTGAATCTTCAAATCTTCAATATGTCATTTCATCATTCAGATTCCAATTCTCAATTTTGTGTTGACCATTTTGATATATCTTGCCTCTTTTATTGCAGGGATCATCCAAGTGAAATATTGAGAATGATAGCTAATTACTTCGAGTATTGAAACTGTTTTATCTTCCCACAGAGCTTCCATTTTGTTGAAATTAGCTTCCTTAACTGCATGTTTCCTTGCTTTTTTCCTAAGATTGGAAATCTCCAGATTTGCAAGCTTCAGTTTCCTTTTTACCTCTTCAAGACCACATTCCTCCTACTGAGTGATAACTGCCTTACCTATGTCATCTTGATCACTGAGGTGAAGGATCCTTTTAATTTCTAGACTGATCCTGGGCTCATTCTGGCTGCTGAGAAGTTGTGCAACTAGATGAATAAAATAGTCAATGAAGTAAAAAAACTTGAACTCAGTTGAGTTCCTTTTGATCAATGAATTCCACTATGTCACTGCTTGATTCACTTGTTTATCATTATGCTTGTGTAGAGCTATAGGTAACATGTTTCCCTGTTGAAAAATAATCATGTGCACTAACACAGATGAATATTTAAACACTCCTTCGGTAGTTATTTTCATCAGTTGATCATGCATACTTTTAACCAAAAATTGACTATAATTGTACATGAAGGTAGGTTTGTTTTCTTTAGAGAAAAGGGATAGATAACCTAAGATAGATTCATCTACCCATTGATCTGATTGGTAGCCTAATAAGCAAGAAACTAGGGAAATGATGTGTTTAGCTCTCTTAGGGAACATGGATGTTGGATATGGGGGATTATTTTTAGGAAGTTCAGGATCTTCTGAGAGAAATATCTCAAAGAGCTGAGCTCTTTGAGGGAAAGTTAGCTTATGATATAGGTCCAATAAAACAACAGTGGAGAAAAAGCTAAGGAAATGTTTTTCAGGGGTCAGAAGCATCTTGTGGTAATTTTTGGAGAGATAAATACCAGAATGTCTCCATTCTGAGCTACCACAATTCTCTGCAAAGGGTTATATTTAGCTTGGCACCACATGACTATATCAGGAAAAGATTGGGTTTGAGGAAACATATACAAGGGTAGTAAGGATTCCCATAGGTTTACTTCATCTTCAAAGTCAATATAGGTCTACTTTAGCCAATGACGCAATTCGAACATGTCGAATTCGCACTCTGTATCTGTGATTTTGAAGAACTGGTCATCCAATGGAATGTGATAAAGGTCTAAGGAATCAGAGGCTTCTGGGCTTCCCTCCAATGAAGATGAACTAGCATATGGTTGATATTTTCTCTTAGGAGCCATGATTACAAAATTGCAATGAAGGGATAACAAAAAATAGGGAGACAAATACCTCAAGGTGATGCATTCTGGTAGTAAGTTCGGAAGCGGCATAGAATAAAAATAGGATCAGTGAACTTACTAAACTGTAAATCCAAATTAAAGAGAAATTTAGGGAAAATGGCATAAAGAGGTGAGGGAATTATATATAATCAAGATAAGTTAACATTATGGGAAATTCATTACTGATCAAGAAGATTTACATTAATGAAGAGGAGAGAACAATAACAGGAGGAAATAGATAGCAGATAAGCGGCAACAAATAGGGACACGTGGCATGTAATGATTGGGAATGGATGGCATGGGAAGGATATTACCATTGCCACGGTATCGGATTGTGCGAGAAAACGATAAGTGGATTTCAAAGGGCTGTGGTGGTAAGCAGTAATGAGCGACAGAGGTGTGAAGTGTGGAGGAGGTGATGTGTAGCAAGGGGCCCGCATGAATGAAACTTCTTTTCGGACCCGCTTGTTGTTATCACATAATGTAGTGAGGGGCTGCAAAATGGCTTCCCCGCCATTGATCTAGGCAAGGAAGCAGATAGCCGTTTGATTGTGTTCAACCTTTAGTGCTTCGCGACAAAACAATTTTGTCCTCTTCTGACTTTGATTAAAAATCTTTGCAATTTTTATTTACATAAAAATTAATCATTGATTAAAGGTAATTCAGTCCTGATCAAATCTTAATCTGAATTCTTGGCACATTTAGACTAGCATCCATTTTTTTTCCTAATTTACTTGTAATCCTAATCTAATATATCTTTGGCCAAATTTTGAGCATATTAGGCCATATTTATATTATTCTATCCTATCTAATAATGTTCTACAAAGATTAAATAGTTTGGTGAACTTAGAGTCTCTATTCTAAAACATAAATTTAAATGATTTGATCATGATTATATTGTATGATTCAAATCAGAAAGAAAGTTTGTGGCATTTAAACAAGTTGCACACAAAACCTTAATTTATTACAATGGAAATGTATTTCTATGAAGTGGCACTTAAACAAGTTTCACACAAAACCTTAATTTATTTCGATGAAGTGGCAGTTAAACATGCACACTTTTAAAAATTTTGATTTTCTTTTGATGGGGTTTTATTTCATCTCTTTTTTTCATTTTCTATTTTTTCATATTTTCATTTTTATTCTTTATTTTTGTATACCCTCTTTTAAGAATAAAAACTAACTTACCAAAAATAAAGCATGTTACAACATCGGCTCCAACTGGGGACTATTTCCTCTTGCAGGTTGTAGAGAAATTGCAGATCCACGTGCCTTCTCCTAAGGCTAATGGGGTCTCTATTGAAACAAATACACACTGCATGTAAAATAAACTCTCTAGTATTATACAATGATGAGTTAATAGAAACCTCTCAATACTGAATATAGTGCTTCAAGTATTTTCCATTGGCAGGCATGACGAATATTATCCCTCCAAATTCTACAAGATGAGAGTCTTGTTACCCTTAACCTCAGAAATCCTAAAAGGTCCCAACTAGAGGTTGTGAAACTCGCCATGTTTTCCTTTGTCTTCTCTTCTAGCATCCCATCTTAGTACCAAATCACCTTCCCTGAAATCCCTTTCCCTGGCTTTCCTATCAAATAAGCTTTTCATTTTGTTCTGATATTTCTTAAGCTTGTAATGAATTTCATCTCTATCTTCATTTATTTCTATAATCTAATTTGTTCTTTGAGATACATCATCAGGCTCTTCATTTGATTCTTGAAAAAAATTCATGACATGAAAAGCTAAATGTGTGGGAAATGTAGCTTCTTTACCATAAACAACCTGAAAAGGAGATTTACCTCTCGATCTTTTTGGTGAAACCTTGTTGGCCCAAAGTGCATAAATGAGATGACTATCCCAACTCATTTTATGATCCTCTAATTTTTTCTTTATAACTTTAACCAAACTTTTGTTCGAGGGCTCTGCCAGTTCATTTCCCTATGGATAATATGGAGTAGAATGATGCAACAAGATTTGATATTTCTGACATAACTCAATCATCTTGATACTGTTGAATGTTGTTGCATTGTCAGTCACTATTTTCCTCGGGCATCCAAATATAGACAATATGTATTCTTCAATAAATTTGATAATTATAGTATTAGTTGAATTTCTGACTAGAATGACCTCTACCCATTTGGTAAAGTAATTTGTAGCATTCAATATCCATATGTGCTGACTACTTGATGGAGGATAAATTTCACCAATGGAATCCAATCCCCATTAAAGGAAATGTGCTTGCACTAGTACTACAACTAATGCAAGTGATTCTAATCTCTGCTTTCCAGCAAACATCTCACACTGAGTACAACTTCTAACCTTTTCTCCCAATTGTGCAAACAGATTAGGCCAATAAAACCCTACTCTTAAAATCTTGTATGTTTTATCCCTCCAAGCATACTTCCCTCCACAAATACCTGCATGAAATTGATCAATGATCCCTTCTGTCTCATTTTATGTTAAGCAAAGTAAAAGGATGTTAAGAGGATCCTTCCAATATAGATTTTCATTAACAATACAATATTTTATGGCCTTCAACTTCAATTCTTTACATTGATTCTTGGTAAATTCAGATGGACATTCAAATTCTCTAAAAAAATTCACAATAATAGAGTACCAATCTTATAATAAAAATTTATCACTAATGTGAACCGGAATTGACTGATCTGATGTAGAAGGTTCTTGTGGGTTCTCCTATGTTGGGATTTCAGAAGGTTCTTGTGGATTCTTCTCAACTGGGCTCTCAAAAGGTTCTTGTGGATTCTCCTATGTGGGGGTTGCAGAAGGTTCTAGTGGATTCTTCTCATTTGGGATTTCAAAAAAAGAATTTGTTCCTAAGATCTTACAATTGGACTCAACAAGGAGCTTAGCCAGCCCTTGACCTCTTACCGGCTTGGTAGTCTTGATAATGATGCGATACTCTAAAATCTTAGTTATCCATCTCCGTCTCCTTCCATCAGTATCAGGCTGAGTTAAAATAGTTTTGACAGCATTATTGGGTACATAGGAAATAATAGAAGAGTGGAGGAGATAGAATATAAAGGCTTTCAGAGCTTTAACTAAAGAATAGGCTTGTTTTTCAATGATGTCATACTTTATCTCAGCATCTCTTGTGACTTTGCTAAAAAAGGCAATGGGTTGGTCATCTCCATCTTTATTATTTTGTAAAAGAATGACAGTTAAGTTAGTTTGATAGGAAAATGAAAATATACTAAATGGTTTAGAGTAATTTGGACTAGCTAATATGGGGAGCTTCTACAATCACCTTTTTAATATGACCAAATGCATACCTTGCAGGCATAGTCCATTTAACTTCATGATTCTTTTTCAGCATATCAGTTATATCCTCAACTATTTCAGCATAATTAGGGATAAACCTTCTTAAAAATTTAACTTTCCCAAGGAAAGCCTAAATCGCCTTCTTATTCCTTGGTAATGTAAATGCTTTTATAGCTGAGACTCTTTTAGGATCAATGACTACTCCTTCTTTAGAAATAATCTGGTCGAGCAGTTTTCCTTCTTGGAGTGCAAACAAAGACTTCTTGGGATTAAGGGAAATCCCAAATTTTCTACACCTTTCAAAAACCTTTCTCAAATGCTTTAAATGCTTTTGGTCATAATTAGAAAAAACAAACAAATCATCTAGATAAAATAAAAACAAATTTGTTGGTCTTACGCACAAATGCTAAGTCCATATCTCGTTGAAATGTAGCTCTAGCGTTAGTTAACCCAAAAGGCATCTGAACATAAATGAATGTGCCCCAAGGAGTTGTGAATGCAGTCTTTCTCTATCCTCTGGACTAACCATAATCTGATTATATCCAGAAAAACCATCTAACATTGAAATTCTATTAGCTCCTGAAAATTTCTGAAGTAATTGATCCATCTTGGGTAATGGATAATTATCTTTCAAAGAAGATTTATTCAAATTCCTAAAATCCACACATAATCTAATTTCACAATTATTTTTTCTCACTGGAATTAAATTAGCTACCCAATCAAAATATCTCAATGGTACTATTATTTTAGCATCAAGTAGCTTCTTGATTTCTTTTTCAATAACAGGAAGGAAGATGGAATTAATTCTCCTCAGTTTTTTCTTGAAAGGTTTTGCCTTTGGTTTTAATGGAATTTTATGTTCAATAAGAGATGTATCATATGTTTTTAATTCATTATAAGACCAGGAAAAAGAATCTT
>APFE030612319.1:11783-99018 GCA_000404065.3 Pinus taeda | reverse complement strand
TAAATGAAGCAAGGGATGAATGGAAGAATGACGAAGAAGTGTGGGCACTTATTCGAAAGTTACAACAAGATTCCAATATGTCGGATACATTTAGCTAGAAAAATGATTCGTTATGGTACAAATATCGCTTATACCTTTGTAAGAATTCCCATCTAAAATAAAAAATTCTTATGGAATCGCACACTTCTCTGTTAGGAGGGCACTCGGGATTTTTAAAAACTTACCACGAGGTTAAGAAAGAATTTTTTGGGAGCGCCTTAAATCAGATATTCAAAAGTTTGTGGCGGAATGTTTGGTTTGCCTGCAAAATAAAGTTGAAACAATTAAGACAATGGGTCTATTACAACCATTATCCATTCCAAGCCAACTTTGGGAGGAGGTTTCAATGGATTTTATCACAAGTTTAGCCAAGTCTGAGGGAAAGAGTGTCATCATGGTGGTAGTTGAAAGACTTACCAAGTATGCACACTTTTGTGCATTATCACATCGATTTAAAGCCAGTACAGTTTCTAGTACATTTATGGAAACAATTCAAAAACTACATGGAAACCCAAAGATTATTGTAAGTGACAGAGATCCCATTTTCACCGGAAATTTTTGGACATAATTATTTTCTTGTCTTGGTACTCAGTTAGCTCATAGCTCATCTTATCATCCTCAAACTGATGGGAAAACTGAGATAGTAAACAAATGTTTGGAAGGATATATTCATTGCTTTGTATCTGATAAACAGACACAATGGGTCAAATGGTTGCCTTTGGTTGAATGGTGGTATAACACTTCCTTCCATACAGCAACAAAAATGACCCCGTTTATGGCACTTTATGGGTATCAGCCACCATCCATCACATCATATTTAATAGAAAATTCTAAGGTTCAAGTAGTGGAACATCGCATCGAACATCAACAACAAGCCCTCCAACTCTTAAAGGATAACCTCGTGTTGGCACAGAATAAAATGAAACAACAGGCAGATCAGCATCGCAGTGAAATAAGTTTTGATGTAGGTGATTGGGTATTCTTAAGGCTACAACCATATAAGCAAAGGTCCCTCAAGCAAGCTAAGAAGGATAATAAATTATCACCAAAGTATTATGGTCCGTACAAGGTGTTGCAAAAGATTGGTACTATGGCATACAAATTAGAGCTTCCTGCAGCTTCTCGATTGCAACCAGTTTTCCATGTTTCATGTTTAAAGAAGGTTATAGGTGACAAGCTCCCAATTCAGACAATATTGCCAGAACTTGATGAGGAAGGAAAAATTATATTGGAACCGGAAGAAGTCACAGAAACAAGAACTCGACAGCTATGAAATCGATCAATTTCAGAGTATCTTATTAAGTGGAAGAACTTATCTGTTGAAGATTCCACATGGAAGGATGAGAATTTTATAGAGAAGTATCCAAAACTACTCAAGCGTTGAGGACAACACTTTTTTGAAGGAGAGGGGCCTGTTGGGTCCCTATAATACTAGTGATTACCCCATTACTATTGAGTTATACCCCTTATTATATTGATGTACCCATGGAGTGCCCATATTGTTACTATTGTACCCCATAGAAGCCCATTATTTTTATTATTGTGCCCTTACATTATTATTGTTATGTAGGCTCTGATTATGTTATGATCCCTTAGACTCCTATATATAGAGAGGAGGTATTTTCATTTGTATGATCCAAGAATTGTTCATTTATGTAATGTAAAGGAGGTTGCCCCCTCGAAGAGGCTGAATTCTAAGGCATTGATCTCTCTTTTCTTAAGTTGGTTTCATAACATTCCTTTGTTGCTTTAAAGGAATCCCTAATAAAAGCATCATTAATGTATGCTCCTGATTATCAAAAAGACTTTAACCTGTATCTGGCTGCAGCCGATACAACCATAGCAATGGTTTTAGTTCAAGAAGATGATGGAATTGAACATCCAATATATTATTTAAGCCGAAACTTAAATAATACAGAAATGAAGTACTCCTACGTTGAAAAGCTGGCTCTCGCAGCTGTTCAAGTGATACAGAGATTTCAACACCATGTCCTCTTCAGAAAAACTACCATTTTATTAGATTGCAACCCCATGACTTATATATTGTCGCGACAGTGGCCAGGGGGAAAATATTCAAAATGGATAGCAATTTTACAAGAGTTTGATCTGGAATTCAAAAAATCCAAATCAAAGAAAGCCCTAATTTTCGCGGAGTTACTGTGTGATCTCCCATCATCATCCAACGATGCAACATCAGAAAAAGCAATCATGGATGAATATTTGATATCTTCAAGCAATCCGTGGTATGGAGATATAATAATCTATCTCCAAACCCAAACATATAGGTCTAATACCTCACGTTTAGAATAACGGCGAATTCGATACCAAGCAAAAGACTACGTGATCACCGATGATACGCTTTACTGTCATGGTATCGATACAGTTCTATGAAGGTTCCTCATCCATGAGGAGGCCAAAAAAGTCCTGAATGATTGTCATTCAGGTGTGTGTGGGGGGCATCAATCTAGTTATGCTACAGCTCAAAAGATTTTATGAGCAGGATACTTCTGGCCAACAATGTTCAAAGATTGCATAACCGCAATCAGAAGTTTCCATGCCTGTCAAATCTTCAATCGCAAAACCAGAATACCACCTGCACCTCTGCAACCAGTAGTAGTTGTTGGGCCATTCGCCAAATGGGGCATATATTTCATGACATGTAACCCCACCTCAGCCAGGGGGCATGGGTATATCATAGTCGCAGTGGACTATTTTACCAAATGGGTCGAGGCGATGCCTACATTAAACAACAGTGGC
The DNA here is from genome assembly GCA_000404065.3 of Pinus taeda. Taxonomy (NCBI): domain Eukaryota; kingdom Viridiplantae; phylum Streptophyta; class Pinopsida; order Pinales; family Pinaceae; genus Pinus; species Pinus taeda. The sequence goes on along the minus strand of APFE030612319.1, from coordinate 96,222 downwards.
GAAACGGTTGCCCTCTTCTTCTGCAATCATGTAGTCTCCAGATTTGGCGTTCCACAAGCCATAGTCATAGACCATGGATCGCATTTTCGCAATCACATGATGGTTGAGTTGGCTGCCAAATTAGGATTTTCCCATGACAGCTCTACTCCGTATTATCTGCAAGCTAACGGACAAGTTGAGGCAATCAACAAGGTCCTGAAGCACATGCTGCAAAGGATGATTGGAGTCCATAAATGGAGTTGGCACCTGATCCTGTACTTGGCCTTGTGGGCATATCGGACATTGGTGAGGAATGCAACTAGGTTTACACCTTTTCAACTGGTGTATGGCCTGGAAGCAATCTTGCCAGTGCAGGATGAAATCTCGTCCCTCAAGCTCGTGGTTGACCTTCTCCCCGGAGCTTCAGAAGAAGAGGCTCATTTCTTGGAATTAATCCAATTGGATGAAACCTGTTGTAATGCCGCTTCAGCTAATGAAGCCCATAAGAAATGAGTCAAATCGCAGTTCTACAAAAATGTCAAACCTTGTGTCTTCTCAGAAGGTGACCTGGTCTTACTTTATGACCAGGAGTCCGATAAGTTGGGAGTAGGTAAGTTCAAGTCTTTATGGATGGGTCTGTATATTGTTAAACATGTATTAGCAAAAGAAGCCTATGAGTTGGTGGATTGTGATGAGATTCCACTGGTGTAACCCTGCAATGGGTTGTACCTCAAGCGTTATTATGCTTAACTCAGCGTAGTAAACCCTATGCTTTTGTTACATTTTTGTTTTCGCTAAGGATAATTGTTTTGGTTAGGTAATCCACTTTTTTCATTTGTTGCAGATGTTGAACCTATTGGAACCATTTGTTGGATATGTTGATGGAGTGAGTCGTAGTTCGCGGAACCTATCTTCTACGGCCTGGGCCATCTTCGATCCCAGCAGCAAGTTAGTGAGTTTTAGAGGGGTATGTATTGGTCGATCAATGAATAATATCGCTGAATACAGCGTGTTGATAGAACTCTTCTTTGATGCCATCACACATGGCTTATGCTGACTTATCGTCAGGCTAGACTCACAACTCATCATTCTACAACTCATTGGTATCTACTTTGTACGGAATCCAGCTATCTATCTCATGTTCCTAAGGGTCAGGATTTTGGAAAGACAATTTGAATCTATTCAATATCAACATATTTCTAGAAATTTAAACACTTTAACAGAATCATTGGCAAATTATGTGTTAGATAGACATTTGCGACATTTATAAAAAGAATCATTGCATCAATATTTGCATCAGGATCATGTAATTTAACCAAAATAGAGCTCCGAAAATAAAAAATATATATATAATTGTTTATATTTTATACATAATGTTCCGTAACCAAGACAAAATTGGTCAAATGACCCAAAACTCAAAATGCTAGGGGGCACCTGTTAGGGTCCCACCCTAACCCCCTTATATATGTAATGGGACCACGTCATAGTCAAGAGTCAATAAAGCACATATTAATAATTGTAAGTGGTTAATCTGCAATTAATAGCGGAACCATAGTTAGTTGCAAATGGGTCGTAGTATTAGATAGATGGTATTAGTAATAAGCGGTATTGACCCGTGGTATTACTCGTAGGAGTCATATATAAAGGATAGAAACTCCCTGTAAGGAGCATCGTGTCTTATTTTTGTAATCGAGCTCTGCTCTATTGGAGGTTGCCCCTCGAAGAGGCAAGTGAACATTACTCTCTGAATAATAAATCATTGCCATTCTGTGTTCTGGGTATCTTTTCTTCGCATATTCTGTGTTCTCGGTCTCTTTTCTTAGCATATTCTGTATTTGGGTATCATTTGCAGGTTAAGAGCATAACAAGTGGTATCAGAGCACTTTTCGGGGCCGGTGGGATCTCCATTTAGTAGAATTTTTTTTTTGGCTTGAGACGTGTTCCGACGTCTTTAAACCACGGGATCTGTCATTGAGCGCATAAATCTATGGATTTGGGGAGGCATGCACGCAGGAAATACAAGAGGTGGTCACGTCTGTTGGACTCCCTTGTAACCCCTATGGGTACCCCTTCGAGTAGTAGCGCATTAGACAGAACCGCGCACGGACTGTCTTCCACGTACCCTCTAGGTATATCGGAAGCCCCATAGGCTCCCTGAAAACCTCGCCATAGATAACCAGCGACCGCCTTACGGCTACAGTACACCGAGAACAACACTCGGAGAGATTACTCGCCCGTACGATAGGGTAGTCGGGTGGTGCGGCTAAGGGTACGGTCGACCCTCCTTAGTTAGAGCCCTGAAACATTGGGCCGAGTACTACTACCAGACCCTTATGTATATTGCGATCTGTAGCACCTGACACTCCTCAAGACCCTAGTTCCTTTTTTAATCATCATCTCTTCCAGATCTGCTTGAGCAAAGGAGTGTAGCGGCAGCAGACATCCGTCCCAACCAGCCATTTCCGATCTATTAGATTCATCAGATCTGCAGAAGCAGTCAGTTCAGCCGTCCAGCGCTACTCGAGCTGCCATTCAGATCTCTCAGATCCACCAGACCAGAAGCGTTGTGCAGGGTTCCTATACCAGGGTATAATTGCTGCAGGACTTTTGACCGCATTGACATTTTGAGGATTTGGCGACTGCAGTATTGATCAAGAAGGAGTAAAACTCCGTTAGGAGTAGAAAAAAAAAAAAAAAAAAAAAAAAAAACCTGAGATCTTCCGGGACGCTTATTGCTGATATAGCCCATTAAAATCAGGACGACGAGCTGAGCATGGTGGTACCATTCAATTATTTGGGCAAATTGTTTTTTGGCGGTCCCAATTTTTCATTAGGTCGGTGTATGGTAGCAACTAGAGCTCAAGCGATGGCCAACGAAAGGATGGACAAACTGGAAGAAACTGTGAACAAAATCCAAACTCAGCTTGACAAACTAGATCTGGATAGCATGAACAACACACTTAAAGGAGTAAGTCTCCAGCTAGAGAAATTGTAGGGAAAAGGCAAGGAGGATTTTATGTCAAACGGCAAGGAGCAAGCCCACGAGGAGGGGTATAATGGCCATGAAGGCATTTACGGTGAATCTAGCCACTCTCCTCACATCTGGCACACCCATCCCCCACCCAGTTAGTGACCTCCTAAGTTGGATATGCATAAATTTGATGGTTCTCACGCAGCAGCATGGCTAGCACAAATGGACCAGTATTTCAAATTGAATCATATCCTAGATGATGCGACTAAGCTTACGTTGGGGAGCATGTACTTCGATAATGAAAGGTGGCAATGGTGGGAATGGCATCAGCGTTGCAATGGATATTTTAGAACTTGGACCCAATTTACCAAATCTCTTCGAGATCGCTTTGAACAAGAAGACTCTTATTTGGGTCGTCTCACTAAGCTCAGACAGACTGGTACAGTAGAGGAATATATTAATGCTTTTGAAAGCTTAGCTTTCCGTACTAAGGATCTCACAGATGAGTTCTACACAAAATGTTTTATTAGCAGTCTTAAAGAAGCCATCAGAGCTCAATCTCTACTTCACCACCCTCCCACGTGGTCGGAGGTTTGCGAGGTAGCTCGTAAGGTGGAACGTGCATTAGCAGCCCAATACAGTCGCCCAAATTTCCCCGCTAAAGGTCGTCTCCCATAGGCACAAAACACGACTCAAACACTTAAGGTCCAAAAGGTGTCCCCTGCAGAAATGGCCGAAAGAAGGAAGCAAGGACTATGTTACTACTGTGATGAAAAATACTCCCCAGGTCATAAATGTAAGGAGCCCAAATTCTTTCAAATAGATGCCACTGACTACAACTCAACAGAGGAAGATCCTCCACTTGAGGAACATGAGCCGCTAGAGGATGATAACCAATAGGACAATGTCTATGACGAACCACTTATTTCGTTGCATGCCTTGGTAGGGATTTCTTCCCCTCAAACGCTCAAAATTAGAGTGTTTATTAAACATCACCCAGTAGTAGCTTCGATTGATAGTGGAAGTACACATAATTTCATCCATCAAAAATTCGCAAAAACAGTGCATTTCTTTGTATGAGCAGTTTCTAACTTCCAAGTTCAAATTGCAGATGGAGGCACAATGAAATGTGAAGGCCGTTGTGAAAATGTCAAACTTCAAATGGGGGATTATCAGTTGAAAACCCACATGTTTGCCATACACATGGGGGGTTGTGACATTGTCCTCGGCGTTGACTGGCTCCGCACTCTTGGGCCAATCACAATGGATTTCCAGGAGTTGTATATGAGTTTTAAGCAAAACAACCACACACATACCCTCTGAGGACTCCAGGTAGGAGCCCCCTCTATCATAAGCTCGCATAGGATGGAAAAATTGTTAAAAAAGGGCAATCATGGAGTGGTAGCTCAATTTAATTCCATCCAAGGAGTTGAAACCAAGCAGCCGCCACTTCATCTTGAGATGCAACAGATTTTAAACAACCATCTGTCAGTCTTTGACAAGCCTCAAGGGCTTCCAGCCTCGCGAGGGGAACATGATCATAGCATCACCTTGGTTCCAGGGGCCCAACCCCCAAATGTGTGCCCATACAGATATCCGTTGACCCAAAAGAACGAAATAGAAAAAATCATCAAGGAACTTTTGGAAGCAGGGGTCATTCGTCCCAGCATGAGTCCTTATTCATCCCCAGTGGTTATGGTGCTCAAAAAGTATGGGGAGTGGCGGATGTGTCCTGACTTCAGGGCGCTCAATAAGCTGACAGTCAAAGATAAATTTCCCATCCCGGTGGTTGGTGATTTGCTGGATGAACTCAATGGGGCTCAAATTTTCACGAAGTTGGATCTTCGCTCAGGTTACCACCAGATCTGCATGAAGGAAGTTGACATACCCAAGACGACTTTCAGAACTCATGAAGGCCACTATGAATTCCTGGTCATGCCATTTGGTCTTTGTAATGCCCCCTCTACTTTTCAAAGCCTTATGAAACACATTCTCAAACCATATCTCAGGAAATTTGTCCTTGTCTTCTTCGATGACATCCTCATCTATAGTTGCACTTGGGAAGCACATCTTCAGCATGTAGATCTACTCTTGCAACTGCTCCGCAAGCATAAATTATTTGTCAAGATGTCCAAGTGTTCATTTGGCATGGCAGAGGTAGAGTATTTGGGCCACATTGTGGGGCGGGAGGGTGTCAAGGTGGACCCCAAAAAGATCCAAGCAATGCAGGAATGGCCTCAACCTAAGACCTTGAAGAGCTTACGAGGATTTTTGGGTCTCACAAGCTATTATCGTAAATTTTTCTGCAACTATGGTCGCATAGCGAGCCCCTCACCCAACTCCTAAATAAAAATTCTTTCTTCTGGAATGAGGAAGCACAACAGGCCTTTACAGCTCTAAAAATGCCATGTGTTCCACTCCAGTTTTAGCACTACCTGACTTCACCAAATCTTTCGTCATTGAATGTGATGCTTCAGGGACAGGTATTGGGGCAGTTTTAATGCAGGAAGAGAGACCATTGGCCTTCACAAGCCAGCAACTCAGTGGGAACAATCAGGGCCAACCTACATACGAGAAGGAAATGATGGCCATCTTACATGCAGTCGACACCTGGCGACCTTATTTATTGGGGCGACATTTCCAAATCCGCACAGATCATCACAGTCTTAAATATTTTTTGGAGCAACGCCTATCCTCCCCACAACAAAATAAATGGCTATCCAAAATGCTGGGATATGATTATGAGATCATTTACAAGAAAGGGAAAGACAATAGTGTAGCAGATGCATTATCTCGCCAATTTGAGGAGGAAAGTACCCTGCTAGCTATTTCCCTCCCCATTCCAGAATGGATTGAAGAAGCTTGCAGAGAATGGTTTTCACACCCCGAGCTCTCCCAACTCATTTCTCAGTTACAGGCAGATCCAAATTCCACCAAGAGCTACTCGTGGCAGGATGATATTCTTCGCTACAAGGAGAGAGTCGTAATATCACCAACATCCACCTTCAAAAGTAGCATTTTGGCAGAGATGCACTCATCTCCCATTGCAGGACATTCGGGCTTTCAGAAGATGTATGCTCACATCGGAAGATCATTTTTCTGGACAGGCACGAAAAAGGACATCCTTACCTTCGTAACCGAATGCGAGGTCTGTCAACGCCACAAAGGGGAAACAGTCAACACACCAGGCACATTACAACCATTGCCCATTCCAGCATCAATTTGGACAGAAGTTTCTATGGATTTCATTACAGATCTTCCAAAGTCAGGGAACAAGTCAGTCATCATGGTGGTTGTGGACCGATTGTCGAAGTATGCTCATTTCTGCGCTCTCCCCCACCCGTTTACACCCACCTTGGTTGCTCAAACTTTCATGGATCAGATCTTCAAATTGCATGGCATGCCCATTTCTATTATGTCCGACCGCGACCCGATCTTCACCAGCAATTTTGGCAGGAACTCTTCAGAATACAAGGAACTCAACTAAAACTCAGTACTTCCTACCATCCGCAAACAGATGGTCAAACTGAAGCAGTCAACAAATGTCTAGAAACCTACCTTAGGTGTTTTACTTCAGAAAAACAACACCTTTGGGTACAGTGGCTACCTCTGGCAGAATGGTGGTATAACACCAACTATCATGCAACCACCAAAATGACTCCATATGAAGCAGTATATGTCAACTCCCGCCTTCACCTACTTCATATCTCAAGGGCTGCTCAAAAGTACAAGCAGTGGATCAACTCCTACAACACCGCGCAACTATGCTAGCCCATCTTCGAGAGAATCTTCACCAAGCTCAGAACCGCATGAAGCAACAGGTAGACCAGCATCGCTCAGAGCGCCAATTTCAAGAAGGGGATCAGGTCTTTTTACGGCTCCAACCATATAAGCAAACATCACTCAAAGACAAGGGATGTCAGAAACTCTCTCCCAAATTCTACGGACCATATCAAGTACTTCAACGCATTGGAGAAGTGGCCTACAAGTTGGCTTTGCCACCTACTGCAAAAATCCATCCAGTTTTTCATGTCTCATGCCTCAAGAAAGTGATTGGGAACAATTGCAGAATCCAGACCAGTCTACCGAAATTGGACGAAGAAGGATCCATCTGGCTTCAACCAGAACAGGTCCTAGACACACGAGTCAAGCAACTGCGCGGCCGCATGATTAAGGAATTCCTCGTCAAATGGAAAGACACCTCTCCGGAAGATGCAACTTGGGAGCCAGCCACTATTCTGCAGCAGTTTCCGCAGCTTCAACCTTGAGGACAAGGCTAGTCTTAAGGGGGTGGGCATGTTAGGGTCCCACCCTAACCCCCTTATCTATGTAATGGGACCACGTCATAGTCAAGAGTCAATAAAGCCGATATTAATAATTGTAAGTGGTTAATCCGCAATTAATAACGAAACCACAGTTAGTTGCAAATGGGCCGTAGTATTAGATAGATGGTATTAGAAATACACGGTATTGGCCCGTGCTATTGCACGTAGGAGTTATATATAAAGGATAGAAACTCCCTACGAGGAGCATCGTGTCTTATTTTTGTAATCGAGCTCTGCTCTATTGGAGGTTTCCCCCTCGAAGAGGCAAGTGAACATTACTCTCTGAATAATAAAGTCATTTCCATTCTGTGTTCTAGATATCTTTTCTTCACATATTCTGTGTTCTCGGTCTCTTTTCTTCGCATATTCTGTATTTGGGTATCATTTGCAGGTTAAGAAGCATAACACAAGGACATTTCCTTCGATCATGGCACAAAACTTATCAATCATACCTAGTTTGTAGAGAACACTTTATTACTAGGGTAACATCTACCACAATGGATTCTAGACTCCAAATACATGTTGGACCTCTTCATTCATGTACCAAGATTCATGATAAAGAAGCACAAGAGCTTGATAATTACATTGAATAGTAAGGGATCAAAAACTAAATCACTTAAACAAATTATCCAAATGCAACTTTTAGATGAGGAAGATTCTTTCAAGTATCTTGGAATTCCTCTTAGCCCCTCCTCACTTTTATATTCCATTTGTTTTCTTTTAATTAGTAAATTGAAAGAAAAAAATATAACGTAGGGATGTCACTAGCTCAACCTAGTAATAAGACTATGATTTTAGAAGGTTGTTTTGTCTAATCATCTTATATACAATGTAACACCCCCTCCCAGGTCTACCCAAGGTAACCATGTGAACCGGGGTAAACATGAGGAGAGATGCTACTATGATCAAATTCAAACTTCTATTTCACCTTAAGGAAGTGGAGTTGACAGAACATCACATACAGTCATCCAACATCATCAACATAACCCTCAGGAGACAAGTCACCCACTCAGAAAACCTATCCCTGGGTCCCACTTCTATTCTATAGTTCTTAGGCCATATTTTCTCTCATGCTATGGGAAAAGGAGTTGCCATAAACCCAAAGTCTCTCTCACAGGCCTACTTGCGCGTGATCGTGGATCAAAATTGCTACTTCTGTCCTAGTGAACACGGTATTTAAGCCAATTTTGTAGCCCAAAAACCTGGTTTCTGCCCAGAACTTGTTGTAACTTACATAATTCATTAAAAACATGATAAAAATGTTGATCAATCAAAAATAACCATCAGGACTAGGCTTGAGCATCCCCAATCGGGACTGGCATTTTTTCAAATACTTGGCATCAGTGCAACCTACAGGTCTAGGCTATAAGACAAAGCATAAACAACTCAACCAACTTATGGAACATAACCAAAAGGATCACCTCCTTCTCCATTGAACTACTACATCTAAATTAGGTATTTCATCCATCCATTTAATAGTTACAAGTAAATATATGAAATAACCATGACATAAACCAATCATTCAACCATGCTTATAACTAGCATAAAACCATATAAATATTAGAGATATGAAAACCATTAAATCCACATATAAATTAGTGCACAAGTAATATAACTTAGCTTTTATTAATCATAGGAATATCTAACCAAGTTCGGGACTTCCACATAGCACCTGAGCATAAACATGGCTGAACCAAATATCTCTTTCAGCTAGTCACCCCCATGCTATATTCCAAGCATGAATGTGGGATCTCATATAAAAAACAATCCAAGAACAACTAGGGGAATCCAGAGGTTAAACCACCTCCACACTCATAAAACCATGATCACACCAAAATCGATGCTCTGATCATAATCGAACCAAACTTAGAATTCCATTTATAATCCATCACTATCCTTGAGGAATTTTCAATCTCCTTGTCTCTCAGGCTTTAGCGCAATCCAAAGCTAGATCCCTAGGCCCTAAACCAAGATTTCTCCCTTAGACTTTACCATGTATCCCACCAAAACAGGTTAAGGGATTCCTAGGCCTTTGGGAATTAACCTTGAGACCACCTCTGCCCCGGATTCCGAAGTCCATCTCATAATTCCAAATCTCAGAAACTGAAATAACATCCAACATATCATGGCATTCTGAAAAATGCTAGGCTACGTTGAAATCCACTTTCATAACCTGGCAAAACCATCCCACTGAGAATAAGAGAACCATAAACCAACATGCAAAGCCATGCATATCCAAACAAGCTAGGAAATCAGACATGCAAAAGGTTACCTACAAGTATTCCTATTGAAGTTGCTTGAGTCTTTCTTTCCTTTCCTTGATCCTTGATTGCTTTTCCTTTCCTTTCCTTGCTTTCCCTTCCCTTTTCTCCTAACTAGAGTGCTCCAAGAAAACTTTATGTGACCAAGAATGAGAGAGAGAGAGATATAATAATGATAGAGCTCCATTTTGAACTAAAAAAAGGTTACCAATTTATCCTTAGAAGACTTTTTGTGAATGTGGCCTCTATTTTCTTCATTTTCCATTATTTTCCTTCAATTTCCTCCTCACATGCAACATGTAACCTTTCACCTTACTTTTCTCCTAATTTCCTTTATTTTCATAAACAAATGTTCCAAAAATTGTTTTTTTCCTTTTAATGCCTTTTCCTTAGCTAAAACACACATCCAATGATGCCCACTAAGATATCTTTTCGCAACATTCAACTTGGAATAAGTGTCCCTCAACCGTGGTCTTATTTGTTCCTTTATTAACTTTTATTACATGAACTTTTCACTATGGTTGTTACAGAACCCCTAGGAGAACATTTTCCTCGGTGTTAAACCACACCAAGACCTCAACAAAATCACTGAAAAGCAAACATACTTCCTATGGAGCTTCACAACTTAGCTCGTTGCAATATTTACAATGAAGGACCTGCTCAAAAGAAAAACATCATGGCAACATGACAAGATAATAACCATACCACTTATTGAGCTTTTATATCTTAGCTCATGGTGGTATTTACATCCATATACATACATACATCCATATACATACAATACATACATATATATATATATATATATATATATATATATATATATATAAACATCACCAAAACATATGCCAAACATAAACCAACATCAAACCAAAACTACTTTGCCTCGAACATTAAACAATGAAGGATATAGGGCTTGCATATGATCTTCCATGTCCCATGTAGCTCCTTCAGGCCCAAGGTGCTTCTAATGCACTTTAACGTGCTCTATGGTTCTATTCCTGAGCATGAGATGCTTTCGCTACAATATGCACTAAGGCTCTGGCTAGAAGTCTCCTTCTTGCTCCATCTCCAATACAGAATAATCAATAACATGATCAACATCCTTTATGTACTTCTTAAGCAATGAAATATGGAAAACATGATGGACTTTCACTATTGGAGGTAGTTCAAGTTGATATGCCATTGGTCCAGTCCTCTCAAGGATCTCAAAAGGCCTGCAATACCGTGGTGCCAACTTGGCACATGAACCAATCCTTAAAGACATTTTCATGGGCTTTATGTGTAAATACACATGCTCCCCAATATAATACTCTTATTTACATCTCGTGTTTCCTTTAAAGTATTCTTTATAAGTTGTATTTCCTACTCCATGTTCGTTAATATGTCCGTTCCAGTAAGTGCCCTATTCACTGGATCACTCTAGTTGATGGGAGTGTTACAACTCCTTCCACAAAATGTCATGAAAGGACTCATCCTCAAGGACTCTTGATAACCATTATTGTATGTGAACTCAACCAATAGAAGGCACTCCTCCCATTTCCTTTGCTAGTGCATCATGTACATCCTCAACATATTTTCAAGATCCTATTGACGCTCTCTGTTTGGACATATGTTTGTGGATGATAAGTTGTATTGAAGGCCAATTATGTTCCCAATCCCATAAAGAGTTAGTTCCAAAAATTGGAAGTGAACTTTGTACCTCTATCCGACACAATCTTATTTGGAAAACCATGTAGTCTCACTATCTCTCTAATGAACACCCGTGCTACCTCACTGGTTGAATATGTAGTATTCACCAGAATGAAGCGAGATACATTGCTCAACTTGTTAACCACAACCATAATAGAATCATGCTGCCTCACTGTCCTTAAAATACCTCTAATGAAATCCATGGAAATGACCTCCCATTCCCATTCCAGAATCTCTATAGGTTCTAGTAAAGCACCTAGATGCTTACGTTCCACCTTGACCTGCTAACATTATAAACATCTAGCCCTGAACTCTGCCACACCCTTCTTTAGATTCAACCAATAGTATGACTTTTCACCATTGTCAACGTCTTCTGATATCCTGGATGACCTGAGTATGGCTTGGCGTGAAACTACCTCAAGATATGCTTCTTGATCACACTAAAATTCGACACATAGATCTTGTCTCTAAATCTCACCAAACCATCTACCACGAGATGAAAATTTGCATTTGTATCACTTGTACCTATACCTACACCTGTACTTGCACCTATACATGTACTTGTACCTATGCTCTGTTGTAGCCTCTACATGATCTCCATGTATTTGTTATCCTGTTGTCCTGCCTGCAAGATCCTATCCTGCAACTTTGTCCCATAAGAGCTCATAACTTCTATATTATTTACCTGTATCTTCCTGGTAAGATCATCTGTAGCCAAGTTCTCCTTCCCTTTGATGTATCTGATCTCAAAGTCGAACTCACTAAGGGTATCCAACTATCTGGCTTGCCTGGCATTTAGATTCAACTGATCAAACAAATATCTAAACCCACTATGATTACTCATCAATGTAAATCTCCTATGCAGAAGATAATGTCTCCACATCTTCAATGCATGTATAATCATTGATAGCTCAAGATTGTGAATTAGATAGTTCTTCTTGTGTTCATTCAGTTTTCGTGACTCATAGCACACTACTTGTCCTTCTTGCATGAGAACTCCACCATGTCCCCTCTTGCAATAATTTGTACACACTAAAACCTCCTTGTCTGGATCTACAATCTTTAGCACTGGTGCATGTGTCAACAACTACTTAAGCTACTCAAAAACATCTTCACATTCTACCATCCATTCAAATTTCTTACCTTTCCATTTCAATGATGTGATATGATATGCAATGCGTGAGAAGTTCCTGATGAAGCTAGTGTAGTAACCTGCTAATCCCATGAATGATCTCACCTCTCCTACATTCTTATCACCTGCCCATTCCATGATGGCCCTTATCTTTTCTGGATGTACTACCATGACTTTCATGGAGAGAACGTGTACTAACATGCTCTCTCAACAACCTAAACATTGCTACTAAATGATCGACATTCTCTTCCTCATTTTTAGAATATACCATTATTTCATCAATGAATGTAATAACAAACTTGTCTAAATAAGTATGCAACACACTATTCATTAAAAAAATGAATGTAGTTGGAGAATTAGTAAAACCTAATAGAAATATAACAAACTCATAATGCCCATACCTGTTCCTAAAAGAAGTCTTGAAGACATCCTCTTCCTTGATGGGTACCTAATGGTATCCTAATCTCAAGATGATCTTCAAGAAAAATGCTTCTCCGTTAGTTGATCAAACAAATCATCAAATTTCCTTAACAAAGGGTACATGTTCTTGATCATTACCTTATTCAGCTGCCTATAATCAATACACAATATAAAAGTACCATCTTTCTTCTTTATGAACAACACTGGTGCACCCCAATGTGATACACTGGCTCTGATGTATTTCTGATGTACTAAGGTGTGCTCATCATGTAAGGTTATTTCAATGTTGGAGCTACCCCTAGTGCTAACTCAATAGAAAAGTCTACCTTTCTATGAGGTAGAAACTCAGTAATGTCCTCAAGGAATACATCTTAAAACTACTGGAAAAATGGGTACCTGATTAACACCAATGCGCCCTCAACCTCCTTACTCTTGTCAATGGAAATGTGTACTGCAAGCATCACACAACCTTTTCTGCAACTATGCTTAGCCTACATATCGGTAATCATCTTCACTGATGTAGGCTTCTTCTTTCCTTGCAAGGTCCTCTTTTCCCCACTATCATCCACACACTCAATGGCCTTGTCAAAGCAATCATCTTTGCTTCTGTGAAGGTATAACCAATCCATACCTAAAAGCATGCTATATGATCCCAATGGAAATACATTCAAATGTACCAATGTAGGCATACCACTTAACTCAAATGCACAAGCTCTTACCCAATGGTGAACTCACTTCTTTATACCTAAATCCAACTGTACCAACCAAGGTTCTGCATGAACTTCTTTTCTCAAACCACACTTATCCACCATGTCAGAAATAATATAACTATAGTTAGATCTAGTATCAATCAAAATATAAACAACTTGATCATAAATCTTACCGTCCATCTCAATGATCAATGGTTGATGATTCACTTACTTGTTGTCCATAGCTGCATAAATACGAGGAATGTTATGACCAGCATCTCAAATTGTATGCGCCTCATGAGAACTATAGATCTGGGCTCTAGCACCACTGTGGTATTACGGAAAATCCCTCTTATGATGATACTTACCACATATCCAACACTGCAATGGTCCCCTACCACAACCTCTAGCCTGCTACTCTCCATGTCCCTTCTAATTTGTATTGAATCTGTTTTAAGGAACTGCATTATCTTTCTCAATGCATCTTATGTCTTCCTCCCTTTAGTGGCCATTTTCCTTTAGCTTTGTCGTTTCTCAATGCGTTTGATGTCTTCCTCACTTTGGTGGTCATTTTCAACTTTCGGATGGCCTCCTCTAATGATCTAGGAAACTCAATCCAGTCTCCGTATGCAACTAGAAATCCACTGATGAATCTCTAAACCTTGGTCTTATGCTCTCTGAGGTAAGACACGTATCTCAACAACTCCAAAAATCTGCTAGTATACTCCTTATTTCTTCCTTCAAGCTTTTGAATGTGTCTACCAAGTTAGAAGAGTGCCCCACACCATCCCTCCCATCTGATTCGTAGGGAGATTCTATGTAGTCTACCACCTTGCTAGCCATATGATATCTTTCCTGCAAGGCATACTATGTCAATGAAACCAAATCACCATAAATCAACATACATTAGCATAACTTGGGGAGGATACCTTGTTTTAAAAATCATCAAATCAACATGATGCATGTACAACATAACTATAATAACATATAGACATATATCAATAAGTGCATCAACGTATAACCATCATACTAACTAGGTTCCAGTCATCAATGCAAGTCCATGTCAACAATGCATGCTATGACCTCATGCATGACAACAAACATTACTCTAGTATACAAATTTCCTCATGCAACTATCCACCTGCATAAGCAATTCCTAATCAACTGCACATACACATAACCACATGTAGTCGACCATAAGCGATCAGTTCTGGTAATCAACCTACAAGACTGATGCATGTAATCAAATAACCTAGAATGTAACCCAGCGTACAAGTATGCAATCAAGCTTCACATAATTCTATAACCAATCATATACTCATGACGATGAATACCATAAAATCGACATCAAGTTCATCATGATAACCTTACTACTATCATGATCAATATCATGTAGTGCAACAAGCACATGGAATGCAAGTGTAAGAGCCACACAAGAAACTAACTTGCATGCATGACCAACAGATTCACCCATATCTATAGCACCATATATGACCCAAAGAGAGCAAAACCATGCTCTCATACCAATCTGTAACACCCCCTCCCAGGTATACCCAAAGTAACCATGGCAACTGGGGTAAACATGAGGATAGATGCTACTATGATCATATTCAACCTCCTATGTCACTTTAAGGAAGTGGAATCGATGGAACATCACATACAATCATCCAACATCATCAGAAGAACCCTCAGGAGACAAGTTAGCCACTCAGACAACTATCCTTGGGCCCCACTACTATTTTGTAGTTCTTATGCCATCGTTTCTCTCATTCTATGGACAAGGGAGTGACTAGAAGCCCAAAGTATCTCTCACAGGCCTTCCTGCCAGCAACATTGGACCAAAATTACTAGTTTTGTGCTAGTTCCGTCGAGAATTAAGCCACTTTTCTAGCCCATAATCTTGGCCTCTTCTCAGAACTTGTTGTAACTTCTAGAATTCATTAAAAACATGATAACAATGTCGATCAATCAAAAATCACCCTCAGGACTAGGCTTGAGAATCCCTAACTGGGACTAACATTCTGTTAAACACTTGGCGTCAATGCAACCTACAGGTCTAGGATACAAGATAGGGCATATACGACCGAAACAACTTATGAAACATAACCAGAAGGATCACTTCCTTCTCCATTGAACTACTACTAGATCATCAAATAGGTCCTGCATTCATCCATTTAACAATTACAATTAAATATATGAAATAACCATGACATAAACTAGTAATTCAACCATGATTATAACTAGCATAAAACCATATAAATATCAGAGATATGACAACCATTAAATTCACATATAAATTAGTGAAAAATTAAGAGAACTTAGATTTTATTAATCATAGGAAAATCCAACCAGGTTCGAGACTTCCATATAGAACCCGACCATAGACATGGTTGAACCAAATCTCTCTTTCAGCGTCACCCCCATGCCATATTCCAAGCATGAATGTGAGATCTCATAGAAAAACCAATCCAAGAACAACCAAGGGAATCTAGAGGTTAAACCACCTCCTCCCTCATCAAACCATGATCACAGCAAAACCAATGCTCCAATCACAACCGATCCGAACTTAAAATGCCATCCGGAATCCATCACTATCCTTGAGGATTTTTTCATCTCCTTGTCTCTTAGGCTTTACTGCAATCCAAACTCGTATCACTAGGCCCTAAATTGGGACTTCTCCCTTAGGTTTTATAGTGTATCCTGCCAAAACTAATCAAGGGATTCCTATGCCTTAGGTAATGAACATTGAGACCACCTTCACCCCATATTATGAAATCCATATGACAATTCCAAAGCTCACAAATCAAAATAACATTCCATCATAGCATGGCATTTGGAAAGTTCCTAAGCTAAGCTGAAATCCACTTTCATAAATTGAAAAAACCATGCCACCAAAAACAATAGAACAATACACCAACATGCAAATCCATGCATGTCCAAACTAGCTAGGAAATCACTGATGCAAAAGATTACTTGCAAGTATTCTCGTTGAAGTTGCTTGAGAATGTTTTTCCTTTCCTTGATCCTTGCTTGGTTTTCCTTTCCTTTCTTTGCATTCCCTTTCCTTTTCTCCAAAATAGAGTTCTACAAGAAAACTTTAAGTTACCAAGAGAGAGAGAGAGAGAGAGAGAGAGAGAGAGAGAATAATGAGAGAGCTCCAAGCTTGAACTAACAAAAGGTTACCAACTGATCCTCATAAGCCTTTTTATGAATAAGGCCTCTATTTTCTTCATTTTACATTATTTTCCTTCAATTTCCTCCTCACATGCAACTTGTGACCTTACACCTTAATTTTCTCCTAATTTCTTTTATTTTCATAAATAAATGTGCCAAAAATAACATTTTCCCTTTTAATGTCTTTTCCAAAATAGACATCTAGTGATTCACACTAGGATATCCTTTCCCAACATTAAGCTTGGAATAAGTGTCCCTCAACTGTGGTATTATTTTTTCCTTTATTAACTTTTATTACATGAACTTTTCACGAGGAATGTTACATACAAGCGGTCTTCTTTGCTAGTGTTTATGGGATTTCACAATATAATGTCTAAAGTGATCAAGAAATTTCTATGGCAGGGAGGAAAAACCAACAATAAAAGATTCCACTTTATTAATCGATCTACTTTAAAGGCACCCATAAAATATGGATGTTTAAGTATAAAGGATTCCATCTTAATGATTTTTCAAATGGGTGAAAAGCTATTATGGAGATTCAAATTAGTGGGAAATGAATGGCAGAAACAAGTTTTGTAGGAGAAATAGAAAAATGGGTCAAGAAAATTCAATTTTTCTCACTGCTCATGGAAAACATGCATCCTACTTGATTCAAAAAGTTATGGTGGCAATTATACCCTTAATTAATCTAAGGATTTCCTCAATCCTAGGAAATGCCAAGGAAGATTAGTTATTGACTGGATAAAATTAATAACAATCCTCTGCTAGTTAATTCACCATCTCTCTTGAAGATTTTCTACTTGGAAACTAGAGCAAGTAAATTTTCATTATTTAACAACTCTTCCTGGGATGGGAAAGGATTTTGGAAAGGACGAAATTTGGAATTTACTCCCCCACATGTGGTAATTAAACTTCACCCCTAATATTTTCCTTAGCACAGTGTATGTTAGAGATTATCAAAGAAATGGACATCAAAGGTTTAAGAAAATCCTTTTACTGAGTCAAGTAAGGATAAGAGGCTCCCATTCCCTCAAGGAAGACCGCTTATTTTGAAGCTCTTGACTAACATATGGAATTTTGATGGTCTCAATAATATCAACATATTTTTTTAGACTCTTATGCATAGAGCAAATCTTAGAGCTAAAATTTTGAAAATAAGAGCCATAAAAGAGCCATAAATTTCCCACTCGAAAAGAAAATGAACAATCATTAATCATCAATTGATATTATTACTAAACTATCCAACGAGTTTTACATGGAATTCAATGCGATACATATGAATGGTGCTCAAATTCTTGAGCTCAAGCAAGATGTCAATACGGTTGAAGTCCAATTTTCTACTTTTATAAATCTACAGCAATATCAAAGTCAATAAATTTGCATATCTTTAGGAAAATTGATCTCCGCAATCATCTTATATTTGAATTACATGACATATGACCTAAATATAATTGTTATCAATGATGAGTCCCAATAGAATGAATGCAGGTTAATACAATTTTTTTGGGTGGTTCCTTCATTATAATTTATACAAGAATAATTAATTTTACCATTTTAAGGAAAATAAAAAGGTGTAAAATAGTCCTGTCAAGGTGTGACATGCCCTCTAAGGGCCTTGAAAATATCTCAGTTACTATTTTAAAAACATACCCTAAAATGACAACATAAATAGAAAAATAACCATACAACTATAGAAATTCTATAGTTGGAGGAAGGGAGTAGCTAACAAATCATGATATTTTTGGAAATACTATTTTCATTAATGTCAAATATAGGTGAAACATACTTATGTCTAATATAAATATTGTAAAATCAAGATAGTTTGAAATATTATTTTTGGATTTTTGAAATCGTAATTAGATACACTATATTTGAAGGAATTTTAACTCCAATTACCTAGCTCAAATGGGGGCATATAATGGTTGGAAATCATATTCTGATACCTTTCCAATTGCATATGTAAATCTCTCTAATACCATGACAATGAGGAGATATGAACTATTTTGTTAAGATGAATCAACCAAAGTATAAGCAAGCTAACCGAACAAATTTTACAAGTGATCCCCATAAGTGAAAGTAGAAACGCTATGAAAATAGCACATGCATTTATTTTAACATTAATTCATTGAATATTGGATCAATAGTTTCAAGAGTTGACAAATAACTTTTTAGATGATTGTTGGACTCTAAAGGTGGAAGAAAAAATGTTATTGGAGTGAATGAGTGATATTGTATTTTTCCCTATATATTTTCATCTATGATGTTTTAGACCATGAAAATTGGAGGATACATATAATATAAATATGGTTTAAATCTGAAGCCTTAATTCACTATAATTTTGGGTATATGGTTGAAGGATGTTAGGCTTCATAAATGCAGCTAAAATTTTCGTCAAACATGTCATCTGGGAATTTTTTCTATAACCTTTTTTCTATGATGTTTTAGACTCTGAAGGCTACATGATAAAAAATAGTATCATCATGTGCGTGTGGTTCAAGTTAAAAGACCTTGGTTTTTTTAATAATTTTGAAGGGAGTATTTGAGGAAATTATTGTTCCTGAATGTTCATGAAACATGCCTCAAACAAGTTAGCTTGTCATTTTTATTATAAATTTCTCTATAATATGTTTCGAATTGTGAAATTTCAATGAGATAGAGAAGAAATCTATAAAGGCATGTGCTAGGAAATTTAGAACTAGATTTGGAAAGTTGGATACATTGCATGTTGTGAAAAATTGTTGTACAAATCAAATTGGATTCCCAATGGGATATAGGAATGGCCACAAAAAATCAAGAATAATTTTATGTTCTTCTTAATATTCTTGAATTATCCCCAAAAAGGCGAGCTAGATCTTTAACAGTTATATGGGACTCTTAGAATCGTATCTAGTACATTTCTCTAAGAATCATGCTTTTGATTCAACACTTTCTTCATCCTTAACAAGGATTCAATATTAGCCAGATCTCATTACTTAACATCTTAAGATCATTCCACATTATTAGAGAGAACAATTCCCTAGTGGAAATGGAAAACCATGCTACTCTCTTATCTCTAGGAACAACATTCATTAATGGATCACTTATTGAGGACCCCATTCCTTACTCTTCTACTATGCACTGGATAATAAATATTATAATTTTAAGTCAAATTTTTTCAACTGGGGGGGAGAGGGAATGTGGCCTCCCACCCAAAATTAAATTGAGCCCAAATGCAAAGCAATGTATTTACTTGGGCATAAACCTCTATCACACATGCTCCCATTTCCTTGTATTTAGTGCATTTATGTGAACTCAAAGTGAATGATAGCCTTTGTAATCTAATCTATGACTTATGTCAATCAACCGTGACTAGATTGATATCACATGTCTACTATCATGAATAAATATTGGAGTAATGACAATGAATGATAGCCCGGGTGTGAGAATCCTTTTAGAGTGCATCTTTCTAGTCTGGTCAATTGGGGAACTACTTCATGGGACTCCAAATCAAAATTTTATCCTAGAACCAAGTTGGATGGAACTTTGCGTGGTGGACACCTTGGAATGTTTTTAAGGTATTTTTTTATACTTTTATACTATTTTATCTATCCAGATATCTCAACATAGGCTTTGTAAAAATAATGAAGGTTTCTCCTAGGGTAAATGGTTGGTGAAATTTTTTTCTTCTGAAAAGACATATGGAAGTTGACTTATGTATTTAAAGCTACAATATCTCATGCAAGGGGTATTGTTGATGGTTATAAGGAAGTGGGTCCACTTGGAGGAACATAGGCACAATCTTTAAAGATAATACAACTCCTTTGGGTGGTATCTATATAAAATTTCAAGATTATCCTCCTTGATGCTACTGTTGACTTCAATTTTGGACTTATGTTGTGAAAACACATAGATATCTTGGGAAAATTGAGGAGGATTTTTAGCTCTACGGTCGGTTTAGAGATTAGCTCTATATCACAAAAAATATAGACCTCATTGTGCTTTTTAAGGATTGATGTGTGCACTATCATTCAGATGATTAATAAACTATCCAACAATATTGACATGAGTCAAACTCTTGACCTCTAAACAGATGTTGATAGGATTTAAGCCCAATTTTCTACTTTTTTAAATGTACACCAATATGAAATTCAGTCAATTTGCCTATCTTTAGAAAACATGATGTCGCTAGCTATCCTTGATTTGAATCAGGTGACAGATAAACCATTCAGAACTATTATCAATGATTAATATTAGTAGAAGGAATGTGGGTTCATAAAAAATAATTAGGTGGTTACTTCATCATAGTTCATACAAGAAGAATTAGTTGTATGGTTGTACGGAGAATCAAAAGTTGGAAAATAATGTCGTTAAGGTGTGTCAAATCCTCTAGGCACCTTGAAAATATAACGTATTTTTACTCGAATTGTGCTTAACACTTTATTACATAATATAATATCTTAGTTACTATTAAAAAATATGCCCAAAAATGAAGGCATATTTAGAAGAGGAAGCACATATTTTATAATATGTAATGGATATTATTCAACACAAAGTGCAATACTATAAGAAAATTCTTACAAAAATAAATTAAATTGCATCTTTAACAATATATTAGGCCATTTAAGTTTTCTCCAATACATTTTGTTATATTCATTTTAAACTACGTTAAAACGAATAAAATTATAAAATTATATTGGAGAAACATATATAACCACAATTTCTATAAGAACTCATGATTTCAAAAACATTTGTAATCATAATGTTGTATAATTTATTATTTTAAGTGATAAGGAAAGATTCCTCAAAAGAAATATACGGTTATCTTTTAATTATCCCAATCCCTACATCAGCTATAAAGGTCAAATATATATGTATTTTCATATGGAATATTATATATAACAAATGAAACACATTCACTCCTCAAGATGTAATAGAATGTTATGAAACTTGCACCTTAAAAATTATATGGAACCAATAATTATAGTGCTCCTCAAGGGGGAAGCTTCTTGTAGCAGCCACTTTTCATTTCCTCAAAATGTATGATGCAATTAAATACCTATAATTATGGGTTGCCAACATTTATAATATGTAGTCAACTTGATTATGTGCTGTAAATTTCTATTTTATTAATAAAAATCCTATATTTGAAGGAAGGGAGCAACCAAGAGACACTAATGTTGTTTGAAATACTTTTTCATTGATTTCAAAGATAGGGGAAGTCTAATTATGTCTAATATAATATTGGAAAACCAAGATTGTTGGAATTATTATTATTTTTTTATTTTTTATGCCCCAATTGGATACACTATATTTGAAATATTTTTTACTCTAATTACCTAGCTCAAATGCGAACATATAATATATGGTTGAAAATATAATTTTAATACCTTTCTAACAATATATGGAATTATAGCTAATTCAATAAGAATGAGGAGATATGAAATGTTTTTTCAGGATGACCCAACCAATGTATAGGCATGCTCCATTTGGATACCTTATATTTGAAGGCATTTCAAATCTAATTTCCTAGCTCAAATGGTAGCATATAATATATGGTTGGAAAGATTAAAATGATACCTTTGCAATGTTATATGTAACTCTTTCTAGTTCTATAATCATATAGAGATATGAAAAGTTTTGTTAAGATGACCAAACCAAAGTAAAACCAAGCGGACCCAATCAATTCTACAAGTCATCCCTATAACTGAACATACAAAAATTATAAAAAAATGGGAATGCACATTAATTTTAACATTAATTTATTAAAGAGTAGATATATGAGGTTGCAAGAGGATATGAGGAATAACTTTTCATATGATTCTTGGATTGTAATGGTGGAATAAAAAATATGATTTATGGGTTGAATGATTTATTTTGGAATTTTCACTATATATTTTTCTTTGTGATGTTTTAGACCATAAAAATTAGAGGATACAAAAAAAATATAATCACATACATATGCTTCAAATTTCAAGCCTTCATTCACTATTATGGGTGAAGGAAGTTAGACTTCCTGAATGCTCCTAGAATCTTCTTGAAATAGGTGAGTTGGAAATTTATGCTATAGATTTTGTTTTAAGACGTTTTAGTCCATGACACTTGGATCATACAAACAAAATATTAGCATATACATATGGTTCAAGTTATATTCCTTGGCCTGTTATACAATTTTGAGATATGATTTGAGGAAGTTAGTGTTACTGAATGCTCATGAAACATGCTTCAAAAATGTTATCTTGCCATTTTTTCTATAACATTCCTTTTTAGATGTTTTATACTATAAAAATTGGAAGAGATAGAGAAACAATGCATAAATAAATGTGGTAGAAATTTTATAACTTGATTTGCAAAATTTCCACACATGACATGTAATGTAAATTTGTTCTTGAGAAGAAGCCAAAGGAAACGAGTTTTTAGAGATTTACACTATGTGAAGGAAGAAGAAACAAGTAGATGTCGTGAAGGAAAAAGTAACTAATAGAGTTGGTGAAAGAAAAACCAGTAAGAAGACTTGGTGAAATTAGAATAAACTAATAGACATTGGTTGATGCCTACAAAGTAGCAAATGGGGTTGTTGTCTCATGTAGGTTGGTTCCTACAAATAAACAGAGGTGATTATTGTCTCATGTAAGTTGGTGAATAGAAAACATTAAAGAGGATTGGTGTCTCATATAGGTTATTTTCTATAAAGAAACAAAGGTGATTAATGTCTCTTATAGGGCGATGCCTACAAATAAGTGAAGGGGTGTCACATACCGGGTTCCCTAAATGAGTTATGGAGGTTACCTAGTACCCAAAACATTCTTTTTATTTTCACTAGCTCGACAATAAGCTCTGATATCATTTTTAATATACCCCTACTAAATTTATCCCAACCACACTTACAAGACCTTGATGTTCATCTCTCATACATTTTGAAAAACACTTAAACATGTAATTTTTTCTTCAAATACTTTGTATACAACTAGTTAAATGTTATTTTTATTGTATACATTTGTAAGAAAATTTGTATGAAATAAATAAGAAACGTTTCTTTTGATTAAACTTATAACATATTAACAAAAATATACCACTCAATCATGCAACTTTTGATTTCTATTCTTTGAGGAGTATTTAATCAAATAGTTTGTATGCATAAATGGTAATAAAACACCTTTAACACATTTATTAAAATTATTTGGATGCAAATAGCCATAGATCAACTATAACAATACTATCACACAATAACGCTAACATAGATCAATAATATCCCCGTCCATAAAACATCATTTTCATTGGGTTATTTCATCAAACATGTTTTACGCAATGAATCATTAAATAATTTAGGAATTTGTTAAATTACTTTTCATGAAAAATAACAGAGAAACTTCCCCAATGAATATCTCCTAAATTATAAGATCCTATGCTCTAAAAATTAAACTAGACTATTAGTGGGATTTGCCTTCATTATGGTCCAAGTTTAGCCTTTGGAGCCTCCTAGATTATTAGTTATAGTAGAAATTCTAGCATGACATATTTGATGCATAATTTTACAAATATCCAGGAATGTTGTCTTCCTTTGATCATGTATTCCAAAATATTACAACCCAAGGTCTGAAATTTGGATAGGATGATCAATGGGATTCCTTCTCAGTATGATCCATGTTTCAACTTCTAGAACCTCACATAACAAAAGTTACAGAGAAAAATCCAACATGACCTCCTTAGATATGTAGTTAGTAAGCCAAAATTGCTACATTTCCTAAAATTTCATGACCTAATATCTAAAAATTATACTAGAGGATCAATGTTATCTGCCCTCACAATGGTCAAAGTTTTTACTTATGGAACCCTTGAGAAGAAACATTATAGTAAAAATTTCAACATGACATATTTCAGGAAGAATTTAGGAATCTTATCTTCCCCAACCAATGTTGTTACAAAATTTATTACATATATAAAGCTACAACAAGATAGTATTATAATTACAACATGATATATTTGTTGAATGGTAAATTCATGTACACATAAACTTACTCAAAAGAGAAATTAAAATACTATGCATGTCACTAAACCTTATGTGCCAAAAATATCATTAACATATAAATAAGTATTTATTCATTGCAACAATAAAAATACTAGAAACTAAAGTAGAGTGAGACAAATTCCTCCCAACCATAGGCTCAGTGATGCTACAATTTTTCTCATACTTGGCAACTCCTGTCCAAATATTGTTTCCTTAAGAAGAACTTAATTTAGGGGTATTTCAAGAACTCAAATTAAAACCATATTTAAACACTAGAATTTAAGTACATTCTACTTCATACACATAGTAAATACAATGATCAACCTTTCCATGTTTCACGAAGCTCACATATGCAAAAATACCATTTAGTTCTACCAAACAAAATAGTGTACTTATCTAATATTTGTAGTTCCTATACCCTCCCCTCTTCTGTTCTTTACGTGCCATAAGCAAACATGGTCATTTTGTGTCCTTGGAGCTATCTAGTCCAAAGAAAAAACATTGAAACATATTCATTTCTTGTAAACTAGGTGGTCAGTAAAATATCTTAACAATTCATAAGGTTTGAGCATAAGGGATTCTCTCAATGAACCCATGACATGTCATGTGTGTTTGTGGCATACTAAACAATACCCTTAATTTGACTACATATGGAGAATACCTCCAAAAGTAGCATTAGTTAACCTCCACCAATACGAACTCAATACACCTTCCCAATTTAGGAAGCCCTTCTTTCACTAGATATTGTAGGTGTCCTTTTTTTCATTAACATATTTTATACCCCTTTATATTTTTTCATTAACTTTGATTTAAATTTTGTATACTTACCAATATAAAGTGCCTTTACCCCTTGTTTTATGCTCAATATATTATGTCATTTTTTCCTCAATACCTGTCCCCTAATATGAATGCACGCAGTATGCTATTGCTCCCCCATTGAAGTTCCCATGGGTTCGAGCCTCTCTATTTTTTATCACCAATCCTTTTTCCAATTAAAATTTCCAGAGAGAGAGAGAGAGAGAGAGAGAGAGAGAGAGAGAGAGAGAGAGATGTATGGCAGATTAATACAAGAGGGAGAGAATATAATCTTAAGAAATGATAATAAGAAACCCTTGTTTGCACCTTCCTATTATTTTTATAATCACACCTTGACCCTTTGTCTTCCAAAGATGTTATCTTCTTCGGAAGATTAACTATTACATAAAATAAAAATATTCATCCAAGATACATTTTTCTCTTGTGTAAATTTTTCCCCCTCCTCAAAGCATGATAACTTGTTGGTTGTCCTCTCCCTTTAGCTCATTCATTTTTATTAATGAAAATAAAAATTATATCATATAATAGAGTTTGACATCATCTCATCAATGTTGTAACCCCAACATTATATGTTATTAATTTTATTACAAAATTTTGGGGAACGAAATGGGTGTAATAATCCCTTCCCCCTTTAAGGAACACCATACTTAGTGTTATACTATATGTAGAACCATTCCATGCAAAATAAGAGATATGGAATTTTCATATCTACGCTATTTTCCGTGTCCATAGTTGCCACTTCAAGCAATGTCATTCATTTTCACAATCTAGTTACCTCTACACCTCCAAGCATTGTACAACATTCTTGCAATGTTTTCCATCACTTTATAGGTTTTCCACAGGGAGATAATTTAGCTCATTTCTTTCTTGGAAACATCAAATACATTCATTACAATAATGAGTATGTATATGAATATTTTAAATCCAATTCGTTCAAGTCACCCATTCCTTGTAGTCTTACATTTGAAGTTCATGCATCCCCTTCTCTACCTCCCTAGTTTCTCAAGTGATCCATTCATTGCTAAGACTTCCTCTCATAGGATGAGTCTCACGACCTACAAAGTCTTACATCCAAGGAATCTCTCTAGATTTCTTTAAATAAAACTACACATTTTTCATAAGATAATTTATGGTGATGAATGTATGCCATAAAGTTTTAGTGTCTCCATTATGGTCTTGTCCCTGGGAATTTCAGTTTCACAACTATCATCTATCCTTTCTAATATATCATCATCTTACCTATATCACAAGCATACAATTTCCATGAGATTAATCATAATAATCTAAATCAAATATTTTCCCATTCTATCTAATTTTCCAAACTTGCTTCATACCGGAAGTAAGTTTTATAAATATGATATTCTTCTCGTGATATTTGACTCTTTGATATAGTATTAATCACCCTTCATTATCACATCGAATTCCATTTCAACTACAAATTGTGCTTTTAATCATCCAAATAGTGGTAAGTGTTCATACATAATATTTTTTAATTGCAAGATTTATAACATCCCCCATAGTGATCTAAGAATTATTACACATAATAATTCAGTCATTTCCAATTGATTGTAAAACAATTTTAAATGAGGATATCATTTAATTATTTATTTGCATCATAATCATTCCAATAATTTCATAATGCATTCAAAAATTTATTCCAACAACCAAAGGTTCAAAACTAAAAAGGTACATATCTGAAAATTCATGATTAATTTTCTTCCACTTTTCTTTGCAAGATAAGGGATTCATGTCACCCATTCCACTTCTAAAAATTTCCTTAAAATGATTAGAAGTTTTTTGTTTTCATGACATTGGACCATGCAATGTATTGTCTCATACAAGCATGCTTGCACCTAATGCATGAAGCATATATGGAATCATGACTCATAATATGATTGTCATGACCAAATCCTACTATACTAAATCATGGATGAATAAAAAAGATTATGGTGATATTTACACACTAAACACTTATTTCCTTTGCCATAACTCGCTAGGTATTAATGAAAAGCTTTCTTTCATACGTTAATTTTCACATTAACTAGGAAAAAGAAATCCTTAAATTACATTTTCCTTACCAACAAACTCAATATTATATGATATAATCATTTTTTCTGAAGCTTAGAAACTTTTGGGTCAATACTCACGGACTCATGAACACAATTGAAATCCCTAAATTTGCTTCATAAATTCCAAATTTTAACACATTCTCTCAATGAATTACCAAAACTAATTTATCTCATGAGTGTATTATTCATTGATTTAATATTTGTTCAACATGCCAATTTAATGCATGTATATATTATTAATATTTTATTAATTCCATTTGCGCTGATTTTTTTTCCCTTAACCATACATCTTTTCGGGAACCCATACAATACATCCATTAATTTGAAAAACAAAATATATCAAATTCATTTGAAATGATTCTTACCATATTCATTTACCATATACCTTTGCTTGCTAATTTTCCTATTTACTTTTTCACTATCACATGCATTCTCAGCTAGTTCAACTCGCTTCTTAGCATAATTTATGTTGCAACATTCAAAAGCCTCTAAAATGATTTCAGCATCACATACTAGTAACAACCCTATCATTTCATCTATTTACACACAAGTTTCAATGAATATTCATAAGCAACATTTTCACTATGTATCCAATTTACATATTCAAGGAATGCCTTGAATCATGGACCCAAACATGCACATATACATCTTGTCATGCATGTGACATAATTCAATATATTCCATGCTACTCATATGAATTTACTTTTAAATTTAATTTTTAGCATTTCCTTCTTTTGAATCATTCACATGAAAAGTCTCATAAGCATAATAATAAGAACATTACTTTTTTTTTTTTTTTTGCTGAAGCAATATTCGATCCTTCTATTTTATTAAGCCAAAAATATTTTACATAGTTTACAACCATCCATCGGGCATTGTGGACTCAGAAAAAATTGCTAACCGCCTAAGGCATGAACCCCCAACACAACACATGTAACCTCTGAACGCTTTAGAATACAAAACAATGTTTGTGCTAAATGGTTAGCAAAATGTGTGAAAATCCACGCAACTACCCACGCAATCACTCACTAGACTTGCCTCAATAATCGTGATTATCCATTCCACTTTCTTAATCTGACGGCGGAAGAGGATATCACCCCATGAAGATGTTAGATGATTAACGCCCCGGCCCCACCAAATTGCACGCTTCTTCCTGATCGTTGATCCACACCACGAAATCCAGCGGATGAGGCAAATATTGCACGATTGAAGGGCACTGAACAATAGTGTGCAATGAGGGTGGTTTACGATCTCGACCCCCAGCCACCTGTCAGCAGCTATATGGAATCAAATCCAAATCGCTAATATCACTTCCTGCTTGAGAGAGGTGCGATCAACCAGAAACCACCCGAGGAGCGGTTGGGCCTCTGGAAAAGCGAAATTATTGTTAATACGTCTACTAGAAAAGTCAAGGATCCCATCCTTCACCTCCTTACCTCTACTCCTGAACTCGAAACCATGGTTAGTGCTAATCCTTCCTTCTGGTCGACCACACGCTAAACTGAGAAATCCGTCCAACATACACCGGGGATTTCTGAAGTTGAAATTGCCAGGGCTATTAAGGCCAACTATGGCCTACCTCCCCCCAAAGACCAGTCTAACAAAAATTAATGAATCAAACAGAGAACTAATCATTTACACCTTGCCTCCTTAGCTTTGATTCGAAACTCTTCTCTATCCTCTTCCGCTTGGTTGTGACAAAGAACTTTTAGGCTACCCTAAGGCAATGGTTGCCACCCCTTCGAAACTCTGCATTCATTATAGCTACACCTTTGTTGGCTAGAATATCCACCAGTTTGTTTTCCTTTCTATGCACATGGTTGAAACTTACTGTGCGTAATCCCTGAAGATGACCCTGAATTCTTTGGAAAACTCAGATTAACCTCCAGCGTTTTGAGACTTTCTCCAGCACTGTTCCACAACTAATTCTCTTGACTGAGTTAATGACTAACTCCGAGTCAGCTTCTATAATCACATTTAGGCAGTTGTCCTACTTTAGAAACTCCAAGCATTTCTCCAAAGCCATTAATTCCACCATGTTGTTGGTGGCACTTCCTAAATGACAATGGAAGAGGATGAGAATGCTTCCTTCTTCATCCCGTAGAACCCCTCCAAAACCTGCAATTCTCAGGTTGCCTTTTGAAGCACCATCTATGTTGTATTTCAAAAAACCTTTCGGGGGAGGATGCCAGAACTCCTTCTCAGATTCCATTTTTATTACTTTCCTATCCAAGCCTTGTGGAATGAGCCCCTGCATACCCAACTGTCTAAGAATTCTAATTTCAGCCTTCGAAGGAGGATTTTTGGGGAGATTCCTCACTGTGGTGCCGACCATCTCCTTAAGCTGTTTTAAGATCTACTCAAACAGGCAAAGAGAGGGATTCTTTTCATTTTGGAAGATTCTCTTGTTTCTTTCTTTCCAAACATTCCATATAATGAAGCTTGGCATAAGAGTCCAAGTAGAGTTAAAAACTTCATTATCCGAAAAATTTCTTTTCCAACTGCTTCGGGTGTTAGTGATACTCTCTTTGTCCCTTTTGGTATGTTGGAAAATGGTGGCAAATGCATCCCATAACCTGTAGGTGAAAAAGCAACTATTGAGAAGATGTTCTATTGTCTCCTCTTGGGCTTCACAGAGCTGGCATCTAGAATTCCCCAGCACACCCCTCTTCCTTATATTGTCCCAAGTCAAGATTTTCTTGTGATGAACTAGCCACATGAAGAGTTTGATCTTCATCGAACCATGGTGTCTCCATAGGTTCTGCCAAATCCTGTCCGGAGCCTGGGAATCCAGCTCAAGGAGAATACCTTTTGCTTCCTTAATATTAAAGGTGCCTTCTTTGTTGTTGCCCCATCTTAGTTGGTCCTGCCCCCTAGTTACTAAAATCATCCTTTGTTCAAATATTGTCATAAGAGCCTTTGGTTTAGTTTTCAGGGGTCTGTCATCCCTGTAATCTATGTTTCTCCAGGTTCTCCGCTTTCCTGTATTGTGAGTATGATCCCAGAAATCTTTCACCTTTATTAATCCTTGGGAATCTGTCTCATTCTTAAGGCCCAAAGAGTCCTCTTTTAACAATTTTGGTTCTTGTTGCCATTTATCCTCCCAGAATAGTGTTAGATCTCCCTCTTTGATTTCCCAAAAACTATTTTTTTGAACTAAGCCTCTATTCTCCCAGGCCTTGTTCCAGATGTATGAGCCCTTTATATTGCCAGGCATCCTTATGAGATCAGTGTTTTGCTAAGAGCTAGCATATTTTTCTTTCCAAAGACTTTCCCATTGATCCTTTGGATCTTTGACTCAACGCCACCAAAGTTTTGCCCCTAAAACATTGCTGAGAATCTCCTGATCATCCAAGCCAAGGCCCCCTTGGTTCTTGGGTTTATAGATCTTTTCCCATGAGACTAAGGCCCATTTCTTCCTTGTATCCTCCTTTCCCCAGAGAAATTCTCTTTAGATGTTTCTGAATTGTTCCAAGACTCCTTTTGGAGCTGGGAGTGCTGATAGCATGAAAATTGGGATTGATTGGAGCACCGCCTTTGTTAGCACCAATCTACCAGCCAAATTTAAAGATCTGATAGTCCATTTTCTGACTTTATCATGCATCTTTTTGATCAACGATTCCCAAATTCTCTTATGCAAAGGTTTAGTAGTTAGAGGAACTCCCAAACACTTTGAAGGGAGGGAAGCCCTTTGGAAGCTTAGAAGTTTGGAGATATTTCTCTAAATAGCAATATTGGTATTAAAGAAAAAGATTTTTGATCTAGAAAGATTAATTTCCATACTTATAGCCATGGCAAAGTCATTCAGTATTTGTTTGTACGCCATAGCCTCCCTGACTGTGGGGATTCCCTATAACATGGTATCATCTACAAATTGTTGATGAGTCAATGCCTATCCATTCTCTGATAGTTGAAGGCCCTGCATTTTACCTGTTACTCTAGCATGCTTGATAGACCGACCAAGTCCTTCCATCATGAGGATCAAGAGAAAGGGAGAGATCCGATCTCCTTGTCTGAGGCCTCTTGAAGGAAGAAAAATCTCAGAGGGAGAGCCATTAACCAGTATTGAAAAGCTAGATGAATTCACCAGGGCCATGACCCATCTGACCCAATTGTGATCAAATCCAAATGCAGTAAGCACTTTCCTGATGTAGGTCCAGTTCACTTTATCATAAGCTTTGGCTATGTCTAGTTGCATGATCATTCTAGCTTTTCTCTTGCTAGTTAATGAGTGAACCGCCTCATGAGCTTGAATGATGTTATCTAGTATTTGTCTACCTTCTGCATAGCTGAATTGTTCCCCCGAAACTAGAGTAGGAAGCAGAGGTTTGAGTCTGTTAGCCACTACCTTGGATATTATCTTGTATACCACATTGAATAAAGCTATGGGTCTATACCTTTCTAGTGTTTGATCATTGTCTTGTTTAGGGATCAATACAATGGAGGAGATATTCAACACCTTCAAAATAGTTCTGTTCAACCTTAATCCTCCACTAAATTCAAAATGTCTTGTTTAACAATATTCCAACAAGCTTTAAAGAAATCCACATTGAAGCCATCCGGGCTTGGTGCTTTGCCATTCTGCATATCTTTGAGGACCTCACTAACTTCCTTTTTAGTCACTGGCCTATTAAGATTGAAATTGTCCTCTCTAGACACCAGCTTAGGTATATGTCTAGTTAAGTCCCTGATAAAATGTTCTCTTTTTGTATTTTTTTCCTGGGCTATGCCTTGGAATTGTTGAACTAACACAGCTCCTATTTCCTCATGGGATTGTTGAATCTGCCCATCCTTGTACTTGACCGAAGAGATCCTGTTGTGAGCTCTGTTTGCCATGGCAGATCTGTGGAAATATCTAGTGTTACGCTCTCCTTCTTTTAGCCATTGAACTCTACATTTTTTTCTCCAAAATATTTCCTCTTGTTTGTACAAATTTTCCCAGTCTTGATGATGTTTCTCAACTTGATCACTTTTGTCTTTATCGAAGCCTTCCTTGATCATAGTTTGGTTGAGTTCCTGCATTTTATTTTCAACAAATTTATTTCCAACAAAAATATTGCCAAAATCATTCTTATTCTAATCTTTAAGCCTTAGCTTGATGTGCTTTAATCTTTTGTGTAGAAGGAACATTCTTGTTCCCTGAATCTGCAAATCGTTTGCCGACCATTTTTCAATATTGCTGATGAAATCTGGGTGTGAAAGCCATATATTCTCAAATCTGAAAGGTATATTTCTTGGGGTACCTATGCCCTGGATCTCCATTTGAACCGGCCAGCGATCTGAGCCTCCAAAGGGAAGAAATCTCGCTATTATTTCCTTATCTATGAGCATAAGGTCCTCAGATATAATGAAGCTATCTAACTTGGAGGCTACATGAGACTCTCCTCCTCTTTCATTGTTCCATGTAAAGAGGCCTTTGTTTGTTTCAATGTCAACTAGCTTCATATTATCTGTAAAGATTTGAAAGGCTAAAGAGTCTTTACTTAGAGCTCTAGTACCCCCCTTTTTCTTCGAAAGTGATTTGATCATATTGAAGTCCCCTCCCACGATCCAAGGTATCCATGCATGTCTGTCCCTGAGATCCACAAGGGAATCTATAAACATGAGTTTATCATCTATCCTTTGAGGGCCATAAAAATTCGTGACTAGATAGGTATCCCTAACTCCTATAGGCTAAATAACCACCAATAAATAATTCCTAGATGCCTCAGCATCTATTATGACAATTCTTTGGGGGTTCCAGAGAGTGAGAATTCCCCCTGCTATATTCTCTGCTTTAACTTCTAGAAACTCAAATCTACTGAGCCATTTGCTATGTATTTGTACTAAATTTTGAATGGAACATTTCATTTCCTGGATGAAAATTATATCCGGAGCTGCATGTTTTAGTCTATTACTAAGCATTCTCTGTTTTCTTTTACTGCCTAGACCTCTGATATTCCAAGATGTGAACTTCATAGTTAAAGATTTGTAAAAAGAGTAGCTGGCTAGGTCTTTCATCTTACCTGAGTCTATCATACGCTTTCCACATTCCATCAATAGCTCGTTCTGCCTTTTCCTACCTCTTTTCTTTCCCGGGTTTCTAGGTGCTAATCCTGGAGTAGTTTTTATCTTTTTCACACCTTCGTTACTCTACCTGTCAATGTTTTTCCCCCTCCAAACCCTTGGCCTAAGTTTTCCATAAAAAAAATTGTTGTATTCTATTGAACTCTTCTTGAGGTAACGAATCTACCCCAACCGTTGTTCCCTGATTCAAGAATCCTTCCAGATATAGGTGTTCTCTGTCAAGAATCTCCTGTAGCTCATGGTCCTCTAGTTCCATCTCACTCTGGGTCATTTCTTGATCCATCTCTGGTTTTGTGTCACTCATCATGATCCCTTTTTTTTATCATTTTCCTGTGTTTGTTCACAGTTTTCTTCTTTATCCTTCTTCCCAGGACTTCCCTCCATTGCTTGATCTTCTGCTATTATTTCTTCATTCTCTTCAAGAACATGGAACTGGTTCTAACTAACTTATTGTCCTTCATTTTGGTGTTGCTTTGGCCCTCTTTTGCCGCCTTTTCCTCTATGGACCACTTTGTGAAAGCTATCAGTGTCTTTCATTGTATTATTTTTTCTCTTGTTCTCTGCTTTACTGAGAGGGCAGTCTCTGAGTAGGTGCCCATGTTCATGGAATCTACGACATCTGAATGGAATATGCTTGTAGTCTACTATTTGCACCCATTCTTCATGAAAGACTTCCAAGATTACCTCATCCGGAAGAGCTTTGGATAGATCCATCTCCACACATATCCTTGCAAAGGAAGTGTATTTTCCCCTTCTTGTGGCTTCAAAAGCTTTGAAAAACCACCCTAATTTATTGCCTATGGTCCTATGCAAACTAATGATTTAGTTCACTAGTAATCAAGAGGTAGAGAATAGAGTCTTACCCAAATCGGGACCGAAGTAAAAGTCTCATGCTCCGAGATAAAATTCATCATCCAATGCCACATATAGAGACCTTCTACTACATAGAAGTAGGGCCCTCCTTCAAACACTCTATCTTTATCTTCAATCCTTGTGAACACCACAGTGAAGAATCCCTTTGACCCAAGATGTGCATCAATGCTCAATTTAGGTTTCCAGTGGTATTTGATCCATGTTTGTAAATCTTTTTCTGTGGGCCATAATCCCATTAACTTACAAATTATTGCATAAGTCCACATGTGAACCCTATGCGCCTGCACTGCAGGATCGTTTAACACTACACTGGGTGTGATTTTAGTGTTGGGTTTACAAGGTCCCTTTTGTCTTTTGTCTTTTGTTCCTTGTTCTTTGTCATCTTCCTCCTTGTCTTTGGCACTATTATTCTCCTTTATTTTGGTGCCATCTATCTCCTCTTCCAAATTTCTTCTTCCTTCCTCAACAATACCTCTAATATTTTCTAGAGGTTTCTTGCCTTGATTGGTCATGGCCTCCTTATAGG
Source organism: Pinus taeda (assembly GCA_000404065.3). NCBI lineage: Eukaryota > Viridiplantae > Streptophyta > Pinopsida > Pinales > Pinaceae > Pinus > Pinus taeda. The sequence continues at coordinate 61,245 of APFE030612319.1, read as the reverse complement.
AGGGAGTGGAGCTCCCTCCTTTGCGTCCTTCCATGGAGAACAACCCCTGCCACAATTTGAAACCCTAGCTATTTGCTCTCCACTCCATTCCTTAGATATTGTTTCAACCTTCAAGTTGCACACAATCATTATAATAAGAACATTACTTTCATTCTTGTGGTATTTAACAAAACAATATTACTCTGACATGTTTTTCATATGAAAAGTTCATTTGACATCAAATTCATTAGGTAGAATTATTGTGCTTCCTAAAACATAACAAGTACCAGTTTCTATTTTTCTCACCATTAAAAAATTCATATTATTTTCATAAAAAAAAAACAAGCACAATTTTCATGAGAGGGAAAGTCCTTTCTTAACCCATTTTCACAGTTGTTACTTCACTATCATACTGGTATACATTGACCCATTTAAGCCCTCCTTGACTAATCCTATACCAACATTTTCCATCTAATGCGCTCTTAATTTATTCCTTGTAATAGTTATGGGATATCTTCCCCTATCACTCCTATGCATATTAGTTATTTCAAGACACATTATATTAGTAAAATTATCTTATAATGTGATCATTCCTTAATGCAATCTCACAATAATATGCTCATATTATCCATTTAACCAGACATTCAAAAAATGCTTCAATTCTATATAAAATTAAATAGTCATAATCGGTAATTCTTAGAACACTTATCTATAGGAAACCCATAGGGGATTCACTAGGGGAGAAATACCATACCACATGTGTTTATATTGGGGGATATATATTGAGGAAAAAATAACATAATATAATGAACATATAATAGGGGGTAAAGGGTTTTTATGTTGGTAGGTATAAAAAATGGAGCTCAAAGTTAATGAAAAAATATTGTTAATGAAAATATGGATACCAAAAATATCTAGTGAAAGTAGGGCTTTTTAAATTGTGAAGATGTATCATGTTTGTATTGGTAGGGGGTTAAATGATGTGATTTTTAGAGGTATTTTACAATGTATAGTCAAATTAAGGGTATTTTTTAGTATGTCATGAACACATATGGTATGTCAGAGGTTTATTGAGTGAAGCCCCCATGAGGAAACTACAAAATGGTAGTAAACCTCTTATTTACTGTTAGCCATAGGCTCTGCTGCTTCTATTTTTTCAATGGTGGGTAATTCTCAAGCTAGGCCTCCACAAACACATTGGGTTAACAAGATACAAGTCAGAGGTATAATGAATATTAAACACAAACTCGATTAAGATACACCAATGTCAACATCCTCCAACCAACAATTCCAAATCCCCCCATCAATGCACTTCACCCAATGCAATGCATCCCCCTTCTCTAATCACAATAGTACCTCATGTTGTGCCGCTATCCTTTTAGGTTCTCCAACATGGGCTGGCCAAAGATCTCCAAAATCCCTATGGATTATAGGATTTTCATCTACCATTAGGGATTCAATTACTCTACAAACCCTGCACACAAATACTTATCCATGTGCTCCTCCCTCTAGGACTCTATCTTTCAACAAGGAAACTCAAGGGAAAGTGCACTCACAATACTATCACAACATGGATATAAACATGCATAGGTTCCACTTGTACCATTCTCTCATCAACACCTTATCTTCCATAGCCTTGATATCCTAAGACTATATGAAACACCTTCATTATGTTCTCAAACAGTTTGTCAACCTATTAATGGTTGTATGTTCACCACTAATCATTAATATTTATTTGAATCTATTGGAAATTTTGAGGGGCGGGCGGCGAATCAATATTTCAGGAATTATTACAAATTTATAATTTAAATTTATTTAGTTGTTTATTATATGAGAAAAACAATAAAACATAAAATCACATCATAAATATCAAGCATAGATGACACAAATATTTTTAAGTTGTAAATCCATAAATGCAGAGATCCATCATTCTTCTTCTTATCTTCTTCAATGTTTACATAGGTTCACTAGAACCAGCCAATAAGAAGCACTGCATCCCTCACATTTTTTTTTTCAGAACTCACAAGAAGGAAGCTCCTACTCCCTTGAAGTGTTTCACTAGAACCCACTCCCTTCAATGTTTTGTACACTTAGGGGTATTTCACACACTCAAATTAAAACCAAATTTTAACACCAAAAGTGCAATACATTCTACTTCATACACATTTAAAACTTAATAATCAACCTTTTCATCTTTGACTATGCTGATGTTTGAAAAATTGACATGTAATTATGCATAGTACAAGGAAGTATTTCTATGATATCTATAGTCCCTTGGCCCTCCCTTCTTCAGTGCTCTATGTGGCCCACACAACTAGGACCATTCCTAGTCCTCAAAGCCGTCTAGTCCAAAGAAAAAATCATTACAATACATTCATTTCTTGTCAACTAGGTTGTCACTCATAGATCTTAACCATTTATATTTTATTAGATTCTCTGTTTATTAATGGCTTTGGCTTCATGGATGAACAATGAGGAGTTAAGAGTTGCAAAGAATATTGGCCAGAGAGAAAACTAAACCTCTTTTGATCAGAGCTGAACAATCAAATCCCATGGCCCTCATCAGTACCCATAATTTGATTGCAAATGATCCTCAGCTAGCACCTAGATATCTTGCTACACAAGAGCAAGCAATTTCACATTTTGAGGACATGTTTAGGCTGATAGGAGATGATAGTATACATGCTTTCCCAAGGAGATGGAACACACTACCACACAGCTTGAAGATAAGAGAATATCACTCCCCTCAAAGGTTGAGAGAAGCACTCAATAGGACACCTATGTATAAGCAATCTATGCAAAGGTTGAAGGTCAATTGGATAGGCCTAAAACTCATTCCACCACTATTCCTAAGGATGCCAGAAGGGAGAAAAGAATATGAAGAAAAGAGGCATTGGGAAGAAGTAGAAAAGAAAGAAGGCTTCTATGAACAAGAAGAAAAGACCACAACAGAGGCATGGGATGTCAGAGAGGCTACTAGAGCCATGAAGGATATGGATATTGACTAAGTTGTTTAGAGGATGAGCAACACTTTCAGTAGGGGGGTGATGATGAGCCTCATCATTGGGTAACTATATGGGCCTTAATTCACCTCATAGCTTAGTAAAACCAACTATTCTCATAACTTATTACATACTTTTGATTCTATTTTGGTTATGAGATGAGTTAGAGTTTGATATTTGACTTTGTGGTCTAATATGCATTTAATGTAGGATTAAAGGACAAAAGAAAGGAATTTTGGCAAAGACCATGGTCAAAACTCTAATGGGACAAGGGAGAGGGATTATAGGAGGTAAATCCTCCTCTTTTACTAACCCTCCATTCAAATATTCCTCCATCAACTCAGAGTGCAAACATCCAAATCATGAGGATTAGAAGGCAGCCGAGAAAGTGACAGATAAAGCACCAGTTTACCTCGAGTTTGAGAGCCGAGCCTCCCTAATTTTGAGGAAATCGTTGGAGACTTCAGATGTATAAGTAGATAGGCCTGGGACCTCAACAGTATTCAGATTTTTTTATTGTAAAATTGTACTCTATTTTTGAGTTGCAAGACTTGTGATAGTTTTTGATTTAATCCATTGTTTTGGTAATAAGAATGAGTTTTTCTTTGAGCAAGCAGTGAGTTAACTCAGAGGGCTGAAGCTCTTGGGTGAGGGCCCAAGCCTAGAAGCCAAGGTTGCTCTTTATTGTACATCTATTCTAGTATAGATTCATAGTTCAATTGTTCATTTGCTTAGTAGATGCATTTCCATTACAACAGTGTAGATTAGATTGGTTGTGTGATAGTTTGCTTCCATTTGCACCTTATTTCAAGTAGCAGGATAACAAGGAGAAAAAGGATCAACATAAGGTTGTTAGTAGGTGTCTTGGCATCACTTCCTCCCTTTGGGACCATGACTTGAGGAAGGAACCCTTCAGCAGCCCGAAAAACACATATTTCTAGTTCTTGCATGAGCTTTGGAGTTTGTTGTCTTTGATTCAGTATTTGGTTCATGTTGCAAGGAAGATTTCATTGTCATATTTTTCCATCTCCATTTCTGCAATAATATCTCACTCATGCTTTCAATCCCTTCAACAATTTTCTTCATGCATAATGTAGGCAATTGGTTCATGGTTTTCTTGTTTATGAAAATGTACCTTGTTGCATAGTTGTGGGAAGACACACTTGTCTTAAGAAGAGCAGGTACTTTATGAGGAGACCCAGAATTCATCTCTAGCAACCACTTTCCACTTCATCCACCTTAGCCATCTCTTGTTCCACCATCACCCTCACTAACTTTTTTTATCATTTTTCATTGGAATTACCCTAGATACATTGAGTGTATCTAGCCATCTCTTATCTTGGATATTGACTCCTGAGTGCTCCTAGAATTTATAGCACCCAATTCCACTCATCAACCACCTTTTCAAAGCTTTCCAACACCTCCAACACCTCACAATTAGCTCTCGATTGTATCCTGTAGGTTTTTTGTAATTCCTATAGGATCATCCTATAGGTTTTTCCTGAAACTGTTTGTTTTGAGGCCGAATTGATGGGAAACCTCTAGGAAGCCACACAAAGCCTCCTAGGAGCCTTCCACACCATCCAACCAGTTCATAAACCTTATATCCATCCTCCATCACCTTCCATTCACGTGTCATATCCAAAAGAATAATTAATTTGCATACTTGATTTTGCCTAAAAAACACAAAGAAAAAGTGAAAACAGATTTAGTTTGGTTTTTTTTGTTTAAACACTAGTATGGTTTGATGCTCTTTACTTCTATATCTTAGATAGTAGCATTTGTTTAGTGTTGATTTAGTAATTCTTATTAGCATAGTTGTTTAAATGGTTAATTAAGATATGGTGTGATTTAGCATTACATGTTGTTCTCTTCTTTTGACTCTATATAAGTCTGGCTTAGAACCCCTGGGGTCTCTCACTAGATCAATAGTGATAACAGGGAAGACCTTCACTTCTACTTTTGCATACAACACGGTCACATCCAAGTTTGTACAAACACCGGGTTGATAAGTAAAGTTGGTAGCCCACGAGTTGCAGCATCCTTGCTGCAATACTGGCGCTCATCACTTACAGATTTAGTTTAGTTTTTTTCTTACACACTAGTATGGTTTGATGTTGTTTACTTCTGTAGCTTAGATAGTAGCATTTGTTTAGTGTTGATATATCAATTCTACTTAGCATATATGTTTAAAGGGTTAATTAAGATATGGTATGATTTTGCATTACATGTTGTTTTCTTCATTACTACAGTAGAGTAGCTCCCTTAGAGTAGATTTTCTCTTCTTCCATCAAAGAATCAAGATTCTTCTGACTCTATAGAAGTCTGGCTTAGAACCACTCGGATATCTTGCTAGACGAACAATGACAATAGGTAGGACCTTCACCTTTACTTGTGCATACAACACTGTCACCTCCAAGTTTGTACGAACCCTGGGTTGATAAGTAAATATGGTAGCCCAAGAGTTGCACCATCCTTGCTCTAATACTAGCACTCATCCCCTATCATATGATGCCTTTAGATTCTTCTTGATCACCTACATTTCCTATTCCATGTGAGCCAACATATTTGGTCCAATCAACACCGTGTTAACCAAATCACTCCAACTACTCCGCCCATACAATGCCTGCGAAGGACTCATCCTCAATGCCTCCTAATAACCACTGTTGTATGAAAACTCAACCAAGGGAGGTTACTCCTCCCACTTTTGTTGTTGATGCATCACATGCATCCTCAACATGTCCTCCAATATCCCAGTGACCCTCTCTATCTGTCCATCTATCTACAGATGATAAGCTATAATGAGGTTCAACTCTATCCCCAAACCTATAAACAACTCCTTCCAAAACTTGGAAGTGAACTTTGCATCCGTATATGACACACTCTTATTTGTAACACCATGCAATCTGACTACATGTTTGATCAATACATGTGTTATGCCACTAGCTGAGAATGTAGACTTCAATGGAATGAAACGTGCAAATTTTGTCAACCTATCCACAACAACCATGATGGAATCATGTTGTCTCACTATATTTGGAAAACCTGTGATGAAGTCCATGAAAATGACCTTCCATTTCCACTATAGTATCGCAATCAAATGTTGCAGTCCACCTGGATTTTTACACTTTACCTTCAAATTCTGATAGTTGAAACATCTAGCCACAAACTATGCTATTCCCCTCTTCAAATGTGACCAATAATAAAATCTCTTCACTATTGTTAGTTTCTTTTGATAACCTGGGTGACCTGAAAAAGGTTTTGCATCAAAATCTCTCACTATCACCTTCTTGAGTTCATTGTTATCTAACACATATATCCTATCTTTGAATCTGACCAATCCATCCACTGTAAGGCAATAGTCCAAACCCTGTGCACCTGCACCTGTACTTGTACGTGCAACTTTGCCTGTACCTACACTGCCACATGTATATGTACCTATACTCTGTTGCAACATGTACACAATCTCCATATACCTAAAATCCTACTGACCTACCTGCAAGAACCTATCTTGTAAGTCTGTCCCATAGGAGATCATAGCTTCCATGTGATTTACATGTACCCTCCTATTGAGAGCATATACCACCTTATTTTTCTTACCTTTAATGTACTTGATCTCAAAATCAAACTCACTCATCGTGGCCAACCATCTAGCCAACATGACATCTAGATTTGGCTGTCAAACAAATGCCTGAACCCAATATGATCACTCATCAGTACAAACCCCCTGCCAATAAGATAACGGCTCCACAACTTCAATGCATGTATAATCGTTGCTAACTCAAGATAATGTGTTGGGTAGTTCTTCTCATGCTTATTTAGTTTCCGTGACTCATAGCATACCACCTATCCATCCTGCATAATGACTCCACCATATCATCTCTTGCGAGCATTTGTGCATACTGCAAACTCTTTGTCCAGATCTACAATTTGTAGCACTAGTGCATCTATAAACAACTGCTTAAGTTGCTCAAAACTATCCACACCCTCTTCTATCCATTTGAACTTCTTACCTCTCCTCTGCAATGATGTGATAAGATAAGCAATCTGCAAGAAGTTCCTGATGAACCTCTTATAATAGCCTACCAACCCCATGAAGGATCTCACGTCATCAACAATCTTACGAACTACGCATTCCATGATGGCCCTTATCTACTTCAATGCCCTCCTTAGAGACAACATGTACCAAGTAGTGTATCCCAGTCTGAAAGAAATTACACTTGTTGAGTTTACCATACAACTGATGCTCCCTCAACAACCTCAACACTACTGCTAAGTTCTTGGTGTACTCTTCCTCATTTTTAGAATATAACAATATATCATCAATGAACACAATAGTAGACTTATCCAAATACAGACGCAACACATTTTTCATCAAGCACATAAATGTAGCTGGAGCATTAGTCATATCGAATGGAACTACAAAAAACTCATAATTCCCATACCTAGTCCAGAAAATAGTCTTGTAAACGTCCTCCTATTTGATGCACACTTGATGGTATCCTAATCTGATATTAATCTTCAATAACATTGATGCTCCCTTCAGCTGATCGAACAAATCATCAATCCTCAGTAAAGGGTACCTATTCTTGATGGTCACTTTGTTCAACTCTCTATAGTCAATACAAAATATGAGAGTTCCATATTTCTTCTTCACAAACAATATCAGAGTGCCCCATGGTGATACACCTGGCCTAATGTATCCCTTGTACAACATTTCCTTCAACCGTAACTTCAACTCTTCCAACTCAGGTGTGCTCATCCTATAAGGTGATTTTGATGTTGTAGCTTCCCCTGACACTAACTCATTAGAAAATTTTACCTCCTTGTAAGGTGGCAACTATGTAATTTCCTTAGGAAATACATCCTAAAACTACTGCAAAATTAGGTACTCGCTCAATACATCGACATCCTAAACCTCCTTACCCTTATCACTAGAAATGTGCACTACAGATAACATACACACTTTCCTATTACTACACTTTGTCTGCATAGCTGTCACCATCCTAACTAATGTGGCTTTCTTCTTACCCTGCAAGACTCTTGGTTCCCATTGTCATCAACACACTCAATGGATTTGTCATAACATTCTACATTGGTTCTATGAAGGTATAACCAATCCATGTCCAACAACATATTGTATGACCCTAATGGTAATATATTTAGATGTGTTGTGGTAGGCATTCCATTTATATCAAATGCACAAGCTCATACCCGATGATGAACTCACTTTTTTGTACCTGTAGCCAACTTCACTAACCAAGATTCTACATGCAATTCTTTACTCAAACTACACTTATCCACAAAGTTAGGACTAACATAGCTCTAATTAGATTCAGGGTCAATCAAAATATAAATAACTTGATCACAAATCTTACAATCCATCTCAATGATAGATGCATGGTGCTCTACCTATATATCGTGCATGGTTGCATAAATACGTGGAATACTCTACCCCACATCCCCAATAGTTTGCACCTCATGTGCATTGTATATCTTAGGCATGCCACCCTGATTCTGTAGACAATCCCTCCTAAGGTGTTCCTCACCGCATGTCCAACACTCGAACTGACAAGTGCCCTCACCTCTATTTTGCTGCTATGACCCATGTCCCTGTTGAGCTACATTAAAATTCTTTTGCGGTGCCATATTTTCTTTCCCATATGCATTTTGCGGCCTTTCTCTCTTAGGCTACCATTTACCTTTACTTTTGTATCTTCCTTCCCATCCTTGTTGGGATTCATTCTTACTCTTTGACTGTTCATATCAATGCTTCAATTTCCCAATGACTTTCTTAAGTGACTGAGGCTCATCATACTCAATCCAATCTCTAAATGCTAATGGAAAACCACTGACAAATCATTTGTAAGATATGGTACATACCTCAGTAGCTCCAAAAGATTGGTCGTGTACTCTTCATATGTCATTGACCCCATCTTTAGCTCATATAATTCCTTGGCCTTGTTGTGGTAGTACCTTTCTGACAAGAACTTCTTCCTGAAAAGCCTCTTGAACTCCTGCCAACTCAAGTCATCCGTCTTGATGTCTCTCACCCAATTCACATCTTCCCACCAAATGTACACTTTACCTTTCAAGTTGAATATAGTTGTTCTAGCCTTCATGTTGTCTATGTACTCATGGAACTCAAAGAATTTGCTCATCCCAAGTATCCAAGCCTCTGCATCTTCTGTCTTCTTCACATCTCCATCAAAATTAGGTGGCTTTCCTTTCTTAAATTCATATGGAAAGTATTTGTTATCAATCCTCTTGTAAGGATGATAAAAATGATGATCACGATGACTGCCAGAACCAGAACTAGAATAGTACATGTACTCATCACCCCTCCTATCCAGAGTGTCCAATAGCCTGCTATGTCTCATCATGTCAGATCTATCCAAACTATGTCTACCAAGAGAACTACTTCCATATGCTCCATTAGTCATGTCCTCCTATCCATGGTTGATCTGAAGTGGCCCGTGTTGCTACAATTTTGACAAACTATGAAGAAGTATATCATTAACCTATGCTTGTTTCTCTTGTTCCTGTATGATCCTATCATTATCTTCCTTAAAACTCCTTATTTCTTCCTTCAAGCTTCTCAACATATCTGCCAAATCAAAAGAATTCCCACCACACTGCTCATTTGATTCATAGGGAGAGTCTTTGTAGTCTATCATCCTACTAGCAGTTGGATCTCTTTCCTATAAGGCATACTATGTCAGTTAAACCAAATCAAAATAAATCAATGTACCTTAGCATAGCTCGGGGAAGATACAGCTTGGCGCTGGGCCATTATGGGTTCGCCTCCTGGGTTTGCATCTTTAATTCTAGACTAAGGACATATTCAAGCGAATCAGAAACACCCTCAACACCTTCTTAGACTATGATAGATCATATCTCACCACTGGGGTTATGGCCTATGCTCAAATCCTAGTACATTTAGACATAAGAGGAGGACTGTAGGAGCAAGTCACCCTATGTTGGAGGAACTACACTCGAACCCAAATCCTTGATTATGAGGGAGTCCCCATTCGATGCAGAAGATGCCACAGAGTCAGCCACCTATTCAAAAAATACCCTCTTCTAGGGAAATTGAGGACTTGGAACAAAGGGAAGACAATTCTCCTGATGGACAATTGGACATAGGCAGATCACTCGGAGGATGCAGATCATGCAGACGTTGGGGGAGCTATATCCAAGCTAGCCTCAGCAACATCGAAGAAGCATGGGAAAATACCTCTCCAGCCTCTTTCACAACCATTTACCAGGTCAAGGCTAGATGCTGGAGCCACACTATCTTCAGGTATCTCTAACTATGAACCTTGCTCTGCAACATTTACAATTTCTTCAAATTATATTGATATATCTAAGGGACTTCAATAGAGCTTTGCCACCATGCCATCTCCCCTCATCCACCTTGAATGTTTCCTGATTCCCCCTCCTCGCACAATCTCATGTACCCACCCTTATTTTCTAGAGGAGGTGCCATCTGATTCAATTCCTGGAATTCATCCCCTTCCACGTCGTTACCACCTCCGCTCACACTCATAGTCCCGGGCCCCTAATACTATCAACATTGGTCTGGTACCTTACCCGACCCCTTCAAAGAGCCCTCAAGGATGACCATCCTCCCTATCAATAGCTAAACAACAGGTACTGATGGAGATCGCCATGGGAGGACAACTTACTCTAAATAGGGTCCTTAGAGCACATAATTCCCTAGATCCATCTCCACCATGAAGGTTCCCCCTTTCAACTACAGAGGGATTGCTAGTCCCGAGAAGAAACTAGCTGTGTGAAGACTCCTCAAGATTGAACCAATTGATATGGTCTTCATATAAGAAACTTTGGGGTCTGCCAATGCCATATCCCACCTTCTGGAAACCATGCTCCCCGGATGGGACTTCCAAGACATAGATGTAAATGGCCACTCTAGAGGCATCACCCTAGGATATAATTCACACATGATAAAGTTGAACACCACCTAGGGCGGCATTGGATTCATAGGGGCTGACACTTTCTCTACTAAACTAGGTATTGATATTAGACTGATAAATGTATATTGGCCCTGCCACCATCGGGAGGACTTATGGGAGCACCTTCTGGCATCTAATATCCTGCAACCAAACAACATCATCCTAGGTGGGGACCTAAATTTTTCTCTGGGATACTTAGAGTCATGGGGGTACCATGTCTAGGTTGATCCTCTATCAACCTTCTTTGAACACCTCCTGGAGACCCACATTATATTGACATCCCCTCTATTAAGCTTGTCCTGACCCAGAGGAATAGAAGATGTGGGGAGAATAGTTGCAGCCATGCCATGCATGTTGTAGACTCCTCCCTCTTCCACGTGATTCATTTTCCCCATAAAGGGAAGATAGTCATAGTCGACCAATTTTCCTTCTTTGCCTCTTCCTCATCTGATGGCAATGTTTTGTATGTCAAGCACACCGGTGCTCCTTATGAGAGTGTGGGTGCAAGACTTTTCAAAGATCTTTCCTTGATGAGCATATTTTCGCTCCCACCTCTTCATGTAGGCTCTGTCAACATGATTTTGGTCAAGTATGATCCTTAGGTCATTCCTTCGCCGAACCTTTTTGATACATGGGGCAAGGTTATGCCATTAAGTCCCGCCAAAACCAATTACGTGGAAATTGCTTCAGCTTCACCTTTGCTATCCTTTGATCATCCTATTTCCAGAACATCTCTCAATGTGTATTCTCATATTCCTCGTTCTTGCCTAGCCCGACAGTCATGTCTACTTGTCTCGAGGAGTTATCTTCTCAGCTCCTGTCCCTACCACTTCAGACGCCGATCATGACTCATGAAGTTTGGTCAGAAGGGAACATGGGTAACATTACCCAAATTATGCCAATTGATATTTCTATTAAAACTGGTGTCATTGAAAATGTACATATCAAGGTAACTTGTTCTCTAGAAGAGATCAAGATCTATACTGGTCTGTTCCAAGAATTCCGAGATGTTTTTGCATGGTCATATGAAGAAATGTCTGTCATTGACCCAAGTATAGTCATGCACAAGATTGCAACTTATCCTCATGTGAAACCCATTCGCTAATGGCTTCATCCAGTGAACCCAAGAAAAGTGGCCACCATTAAGGGTGAAGTTGAAAAATTCTGAAAGCTGGATTTATTTATCCGATCCCTCTTACAGATTGGGTGTCAAATATTGGATCAGTGACAAAGAAACAAGGCACTATTTGCAATTGCGTTGATTACTGTGATCTCAATCGTGCATGTCCTGAGGATAATTACCCCACTCCCTTCATTGACCAGATCATTGATGAATGTGCTAGGAGTGAATTCTTTTCTTTTATGGACGGCTTTTCTGGATACAACTAGATAAACATTGTAGCAGTTGCTCAAGATAAGACAACCTTTATCTTTCCATGGGGGATCTTTGCATGCAAAAAGCTCCCTTTTGGCCTTAAGAATGTTGGGGCCACATTTCAGAGAGAGATGTCTTATGAATTCTACAACATTAGAAACATCGTTCAACCTTACTTGGATTATATGCCCGTTCATTCTCATAAATGCCATGATCACCCTAATCATCTCTAGCAAATTTTTCTTTGTTGCAGACACTACAACATCTGGCTGAATCCGAATAAATGTGTCTTCTGCGTCAAATCTGGATAAGTCCTTGGCTTTATTGTTTCGAAAGAAGGCATTCACCTTGATCCTCTTAAATTCGAGGCTATAGTTAACTTACCCCCTCCATATTCATTGCATCAACTGTAGAGTCAGCAGGGAAAAACAAATTTCCTACGCTATTTCGTACAAAACTATGTTGATCTATCTTCAGTGTTCACCCAGTTTCTCAAGCACGGAACTATCAAACTTTTTCCTTCCCTCCACTTCTCTCCCTGCTGGTGCCGATGAGCAACTATTACATGAGACTCTTTTCTTAATTAGCACTCTCGAACCTGGTACAGTGATATCATTGTATATCTCTAGACATCCACCTTCCAGTGTACGTTGACCAAGGATGATCGTTGATGCATTCAGCATCAATCTCAACCTTATTGTGTCATTGGAGATACTTTATACTGCATCAGTGTTGATTCCAGTCTTCATCAATATCTCACTCTCGAGGAGGTTGAGAGAGTCTTGAATGACTACCATTTTGGTGCATGTGGCAGTCCCCTGTTTGGATATGCTACTTCTCAAAAAATCCTTCGCACTAGTTATTTTTGGCCCTCTATCTTTAAGGATTGCATCGTTGTCATTTTCAAGTGCCATGAGTGCCCAATTTATCAGTGTAAGATGCACACTCGACCTGCTCACCTACACCCCATTATTACCATCGGTCCTTTTGCCAAATAGTGCATCAACTATATGACTTGTAACCCTCATTTACGTGGGGGGCATGGGTATATTATCATTGTTGTGGACTATTTCACCAAATGGGCTGAAGCATTGCATACATACTCTATGGATGGTAAAACGACGACTCAATTTATATTCAATTACGCTATCTCCAGGTTTGGAGTGCCTCAGGCCATTGTCACCAACCATGGTTCCCATTTTTGAGATTACATGATGGATGAGCTAACTTCTACATTGCACTAGCACCACAATGGCTCAACCCTGTATTACCCTTAGGCCAATGGCTAAGCTGAAGCTGTGAACAAAGTTTTGATCACAATGCTTCAATGCACCATTGGGATGCACAAGTCAAATTTGCATCTCATGCTCTTTTCATCTTTGCGGGATTACTGAACCTCGACCAAGGACGCAACTAGATTCTCACCATTTCAGCTAGTCTACGATCTGGAAGCAACTTTACCGATTGAGTGCGAAATTCCATCCCTCAAGCTAGTTGTCGAACTTCTCCCCAAGACCTCACCCCAGGAAGATTGTCTCATGTACCTAGAATGACTTGATGAGACTCATCGTCTGGCTGCTTTGGTCATCGAAGCACAAAAAAGGTGGGTCAAATCCCATTTTGATCAGTCTGTCTCCCCTCGAGATTTTTTTGAGGGTGGTTTGGTTCTTCTGTATAATCAGGCTAATGATAAGTTGGGGGCAGGCAAGTTCGAACCCATGTGGCATGGGACCTACATTGTTAAATGTGTGTTATAGAAAGGGGCCTATGAGCTAATTAAATATGAGGGAAATCCCTTAGACAAGCCCTAGAATGGGCTTTATCTCAAAAAGTATTATGCTTAGGTCATCTTGTATGGTTACTTCGTACAATAGTGTGTTATTCATTTTTGTACAATGTGGTTTGGTGTGTTACTTTGCAAGCAGTTTTCTTGCTTATTATGTTTTTGCCTACTTTGCCTATGTCAGTGTCTCCTCACATCGGTTTCACTGATGGTGATTGTCATCATACCTAGAATCTGTCATCCACAACATGGGCCATTTATGACCCCCATGGTGACATGAATGATCTTCAAGGTATATGTCTACGTCAAACAACTAATAACATTGTTGAGTATAGCACAATTATCGAATTGTTGTCAAATGCTATTGCTCTTGGCACCTGGGAATTGGTTGTCAACCTTGATTCACAACTTGTTGTTCTTCAACTTAACAGGCAATATTCTGTCAGAAACCCTCAGATATCGAGAATGTATCTATTTATTCGTCTGCTAGAGAGAAATTTTTATTACATTACATATCATCATATTCCTAGACAAATGAATACATTAACAGATGAATTAGATAATTATGTGTTGGATATACATTTGCGAAACATGTAAAAACTCAAAAACAAAAAAAATTGTATCGTAGTAAGCAGGGAATTACGACATATATATTTGTGTATGTGTGTGTGTGTGTGTATGTCTCGGTAATGTTTGTCATACATCGAAACCTCAAAACATAATATGTGTGTTAAAAATACATTGGTGGCTCAGAGGCCTTATATGTCCGTGGCTTGCAGGCCTAAAAAATGTGGAATGCTAGACCTATGCACTAAACAACATGATGCTCATGATAGCATGTAACTGATCGGATTACATGAGTCAACAGTCGGCGGATCCGATCTGGCACCCTGACTATATGCATCTAGTACTGGCGTGGGACATCGCCCATATGGGCATACTCTAGGACCCCATGGGTCAAACCCTCGATATTCCACGCAATCTCCTCCTCATTGTCGCTTCCCTCCTGATAAGGAGTGACATCAAATTGTCGAGCGATGCACCTAGAAATTGGGGACATCCCGACAAGGTGTTCCGGTCCAACATCTACATTCATAAAATCCAAATGTCATAAACACATATATCTCAAAAAGCAATAAAAACATAAAAACAATTAAAAATTGTTTGTCTTTTACCTCCATCATCAAAATCCTCCCCCTTTGGGAGCAGCATATTTGGATCTTCGTGGAAGTCGATACCGCTGTAAGTCCAATCCTCCACTACAATCAGTTGTCGTCATAGCCACAAGAAAAAGGTGGGCTTATAGGACATCTATTGGCCCTCGGTAACCCTGGGCATAAACTCACTCCAACGAACCATCTGTGGGTCTCGTGGCATCAATGGATCCACCTCAATTCGCTGGTATTGGAATAATGGAACCCGCTCCATGAAGAATGCCACTAGCATAGACCCAAAGCAAAACTGCTTCAGGTTTCCCACCTTAGCTTTTCATAGTTGGCGCTTCATATTGATTTTCATAGCTTCCACCCAGTTAAAGGGAATGGGCACCGTGCATTCGATAACATACTGAAACTTCAGATTGTTGGTCTCATGCGGTGCTTGGGACCTAGCCACTTTGTTGATGGTCAACAGTAACACTCTGAACACAAGATCCCAAAAAATCATAATCTCGATCTTTCCACTTTTAGATTTGAGAGCTTCTGGGAAATGTTTGGCAAGTAGCATGGTCACACTTGCCCCAATCTGTCTCGACCCATATATATTGACTAGTTCCCCTCTCAGAGATAGTCCTGTGATGAAATAAATGTCTGAAGTTTCCAACTCCAGCTCTTGGTCATCAATGATGAAAATTTCTCGATTCACATCCTAGAGACTGATCAAGTACTATAGAAACTCAGGTTGAGCCTGTAGACCTGGTGTAAGAAATAATTTAAGGATCCCATAGTTCCTCAAAGCTTGCAAGAAATTTTGGTTAGCTATTGCTTCAATGTCAATATCCTCACGCTTGCGTTCTTTCCAATCCACCATTTTTCACGATTTTTTCTAGCAAAAAACATATAATAAAGTCAATGATCATATTTGGCTGGAAAAATTTAGATTCTAATGATCGAATTGAGCAGAAAACATGAAAAATATTTTCTCATGGCACCAGCATGATTACTTAAAAAAAAACAGTGGCGTCGATGACACGATTGGTTATCTTAGCAACCCCCCCGATCGGCGTGATTCATGCCCAGAAATCATGCCAAACAAGGACGAAATTTTTTTGCCAAAATCTCCCCATGAAATCCAAAAAAAGGATAAAAATATGTAAAATCAGTATGAAAATGGAGCTTAAGGTCTTGGCTCTTACTTGCAGCTAATGGCTCGACGAAAGACCTCTCATATCTCCTACAATCTGCTCTGGAAAAATTAGGGCACAAGTGGGTAAAAAGATTTTCACACAAAGGTAAAATGACAAATGGTAAAAAATAAATACTTTTGCCCCATTTTATTCATTTTTTCATGAAATATTAGGGTTTTTTATTATTTTTTGACCTATTTTGCCTCAGAACTAGATAATGCGTTTACCTTTCTTATGCAACGACAAGTGACAAATTGTCGGTGATGGTACTAGATTCGCGTTTCAACTCTTTTGTCAACTCGTAAAACTCAAATGAAAAGATCGGCGAGTATTTTTCCATTTTTGACTTGTAGAAGAGAATAAAATGGGGGTCTTCTTTCAAGCTCTTTTCCGACTCTTTAAACATGAAAATATTGTCGAGCTCTTGTCGTTTTGAACTCGTTAAAGGCTATGAAACGTTGTGCACCCAATATAAATTTACCCCTTTTTCTAATTTGGATGCACTACTTATGAAAAAGGTACTCGTTGACTAAAATGGTCAAGCAGTTCTCTCAAGTATCGTTTTCTACCTTTTCGGGCTTGAGAGACACAAATGTATGAAAAGGGACCATGTGGAGTTTTCTCTTCCATGTCATTTTCAAACTCTCTAAACATGAAAAAGATACTGATTTACCTCTTTGTCAAACTTGTTAAGGCATTAAATGACATTGGATTCATTGTCATGACAAATGTGAGATTCTCCTTCTTAGGGCTCATTTAAATTACTAGCTTGGATTCAACCGAGGGATGAACTTATAGTGCAAGCATATGCTATCCCTTTTAATCTCACGATAAAAAATAATTGGGGTACCTACCAGAAATGGTGGGGGAAAATTTAGAAGTTATATCAGCCATGTCGGCAGCTCACTCTTCAACATGACACTTTCTACTTCATGCCAGGTTGGGATATCCTCCTTTCCATTTGATCTTCCTAGGTTGGGCCGCTCATTTTTGCCTTCCATTTTATCTCTGCCACATCATCATGACCACCGATCCTATGGATCCAATAGCTACCAAACTCCAAAATCATGTCAACGATATGTTCAAGAGTCAGTCCGTCTGTAGTTACACTTACTCCTGATTCTCTATATCATCTAAAATCATTTGCATCCCTTTGTCTCATGTCAATGATGTGGGATACATCATGGCCCTCCCTCGACATGGTCGCTTACTGTCGACTTCAGCTCATTATCCAGGAAGTTGGCTGAGAGGTTCTCTTCTAGTACCTTGGAGCTTGCATTCCCTAATGGAAATTTCTTTGCACTTGACAACAAGTTCACATCATTGGCTTTCGGTCAGGTGATTTCACGAGTGTTCAACATCAGTTCCTTTATTCACATTCCATGAACTGTGTTGCCAGTACCTTGAGAGCCATTGTCATTATTGGTGGTTTCTCTCATGCTTTTTAATGGTTCACATCATTGATCGGTAATCAAGTGACTTCCTATCATGTTCGACTTCAACACATTCATTCACATGTTAGGATTTGTAATTTGATCAGGTTTGGAGAGCAACCCTAGGCTAAGATTACATAAGTCCAAGTTGCAAGGCGACCTGACATGGTCATGTTAATATACATGTCTCTTTCAGATGGATGGATGTGACCATACCATGATATTTTGTATGTGATCCTTCTTGTAATTGGATGGCTGTGACCATACCTTGGTTTATTTATGATCCTTTTTACTGGATGGTTGTACCCATGCCTTGGATCCATATACATGATCATTCTTTGGATGGCTGTGTCCATACCATGATTCATGTATCATTATTTAGAGTTTTTAGTGATGTATATGTATCTATGCTTGCTTGCATGTTTTCTGATGACAAACTCTGGTTCCCCGCTTCCACTTATAGAGAATTTCACCCCTCACTCTAGTTCGATTTTCATGCTTTATGGGGCATATGTTACATAACATTTTTCCATTGTCCCTGTACTCCCCGTCACTAATTCCAGAGGACCTATATAGTGTACCCGACATGCTTTCCCATCATGAAGAAACTCCCAATATGTCCCTCTTCATGAGCAGAATAATTCCCCCTTGCATTATTTCCAAAGAACATTCCTTCTATCGAAATTTACAAGACCACGCTACTGACTAGTTTTCTCCTCACACTGATTTATAGAGGTTAAAACTAACCCTCGTGTCGATCATATCGATTGATCCCTTTTCTAGTCACATCGATCCTCTTTTGGAATGTTTTTAAATAAGGAGCCAAAGCTTCCATGTCTAGAAGCTTCGTAACAGAAGATTGGTAGATGGTTGGGCTAGATAGAGCCGAGGAAATCAGATTGGGATCCTTTCCCATATTAGGATGGAACAAACTCAAGAGATAATGCTTTCTCCCATGATGAGAGGAACCATCTCCCATCCATCCGAGCTATATAAACCTCTCTTTTTCCCAAGAAAAATCTGGTTGGAGGTTTTGGAGCAGGTTTGAATAACCAACAAGTCATCTATAGCTTGTAGCTTTCTAGTGTGTGTTTGAGGGAGAATAGTGTGATTTTGGTTTGGTTTGAGACTAGAGGGAAAGAGGCCTTAAAACTTCCATTGTTGGGGCTATCCATGAAGTGCTAGCAGAAGTGTGGGGACCTAGATACATCGGAGGAGACCAAAAACGTCAAGGCACTGGTTGTAATCTCTTTTTTATTTATATAAATTCAACTATTGATTGATTTCCTACATGAAGTGTCATTTTACATCTTTATGGCTTAATGTTCCTTGACCTATTAAGTAGGCTGAATACAATATTGTATGATATCACATTTTTTGTTGTTTTTTTTTCTTGTTTCAGGTATTCGAAGGAAGGAAACAGAAGATAGCTAGAGTGAGGAAGCAGGATCATCACCAAGAGGAATAGTGTTCTAAGAGATAGGCCCTCTTAATTGATTCTAGCTTAAGGATATTTTCCATAGGTTGTTTGTTTGTGGCTAGACCTTCTTTCTCAATCCAGAGGAATTGTTTGTGTCCGCAATGATAATTTACCTGTACCACACTATCATACAACAACAATAGCAATGAATACAACCACATGTTACCATCATTCTTGACTATGTGACTCATGTTCATATGACTATGATAATCAACTATCATCTATCATCTACGTAACCATAAAATCAAAATACATGTACATAAACCTAATGTATATAACCCTAATGCATACAATAATCCTTAACCTACATACCTGCATTATCAACATACAAACATGTATGATGACATGCTCTTTCCTCGAGATCCAATGCTACAAATTCACTTTGATGATCTGCATCTCCTTCTTTACCTCATTCAACATGTTAGAATCATAAGATACCAATAGCACCATGATGACCTAAATTGCATACCATGAATTTGAAAGGCATGGTTGACCTACTATTCATGCATAACTATAACCAAGACCATACATGCATAATGACTGCATATAGACATATAACACATGAGTACAAAACCATATACACATCCTTCTAGCTAGAGTCCAGTCATTAATGCATGGTCACATCAACTTCACAAACCATGGCCTCATGCATGACAACAACCATTACTCCACTATACGCATTTCCGCATGTAACCATCAACATGCATAAGCAATGCATAATCAACTACACATATGCATGAAAGCATGTAGTTGAGCATACATGATCAATACTTGTAACTAACGTACAATATTGATACATGTAATCAAACATACATGAATTCAACCTAACATACAAGGATGTAATCAAGTGACATACCACAGCATGTAAGCGAAATATAAAGCTATGTAACCAGTCATATACTCATGACGATGCATTCCACAAAATCAACATCAAGTTTCTCATGACAACCTTACTACAAACATGATCAACATTATGCAATGAAAAAAGCACATGGAATACAAGTGTAAGAGACACATGAGAAACTAACATGCATGAATTACCAACACACACCAACCATCTAGTTCGAGGGGTGAACCATGCGGTGATACAACTTTGTAACACCCTCCTCACATATCTACCCAGGTAACTAGCCAACCAGGGAAAACGTGCGATCATAGGCTACTATGATTGGATTCAACCTCCTATGTGACCTTAAGGAAGTGGAATCGATGGAACAAATCAACCAACTTATCCACATCATTGACAAAAACCTCATGAGACATCTCATCCACTCAAACACCTTGTCCCTGTGTCCCACTGATGTTATGGACATCTTAAACCTTAGTCATTCTCATGGTATAGGCATGAATGCATCCAGAAACAAAGAGTCACTCTCACAGGCTTACCTGTCAGTGTCCAGAGACCCAATTTGCCAGTTTTGTGCTAACATCCCCAGGATTTAAGCCACTTTTTAGACCCATAACCCAGGTCACTGCCTATAATGGAATGATAGATTACAATTAGTCAAATAACAGGGAAACAATGATTGCAAAGGAATAAGTTAAACAATACCTTAATCATACCCATATTGTCCATGACAAGCATTTCATTAAACATATCATCAACATGTAACCTATAGGTGTAAACAAGATAATTAAGTGTAGGGATCTCATACTTATATGTGAATTGCTATGAACCATTGTTCCCTCATTTCATTTGCTAAATTATCGTTTGTTAGGCAATAGATACATTATCCATTCATTTACAAGTAAAAACATGTTGAGATCCATACATAGATGTTGTGATAAAACACACATATAACCAACATAATAACAACATAAATACTCATGAAAGTACAACCATATAGACCACATATAATCCATCAAAATAATCATAGAAATACAAGGAGAAATAACCTTTCATTAATGATTCAATAAGCCAACTGGAGATGGGACCCTATGTTCCACCCAACCAGAGATTGGTTGAGCCAAGCCTCTCTTCAGCCAATCAGCCCCGTGTCATATTCCAAGCATGAATGTGGGACTCATAGAACACACCAAACAAGAATGGATTAGAGTTATCCACCTACACTGTGAGTAATTTGAGTGTGTCCTAGTCTCTCAGGCTTTATTGTAATCCATAGTTGGATCCAGAGATGACTAGGCCCTACATTGAGACACACTCTCCAAGCTCTACTATACATCTCATCTTGAGACTACTAGGCCCAATGGATAGAAATACACCTCTTGGTTTTACTGTATATCCCACCATTCACCGACGAGGATTTCTAGACATACTGAGGCACAAAATGTTAGCTTTACTGTAACTCATAGTCAGGATCAGGGGTTACTAGGTCAGTGAATTTGCCATGATCGACAATCTAGTTTAGGGACCACTAGGCCATGTGTTTTTCATTTCAGGTATCCACCCCACTCAGCTTCGAATCCATCCAACCATCCCACATTAACTAAATATGAGAACCCATCTCATCAAAGCTATCAGGAAATGGAAAGTCAAGGTTGAAGAACATTTTCACACCCGTAAAAACCCATACCATGATAGAAAATAACCACATGCAATACCATGCATGCTCAATTCGGTCTGAGCCTAAAATTTACAATGGCAAGTCTGGTCTTAGCCTTTAAAAAAAATTATTTTTTTCCTTGAATCCTTGGTCAATGCATTTATTTTTTAGACAGTCGCACCTATCAATGTGAGTTTCTCAAAAATAATCGTGCCAACCCCCTTTTGGCACATGTTTTCAGTTAGGCAGACGCACCGATTCCTGCAGGTGAAGATCATGGTTTACCCTAGATCATAGCGAGTGTGTCTTTCCCTTCTGATTTTTGTCTCTCTTCTTGTTTTGACTGTGTTCTCCTTGGCTGGAAAGCTCTTTTAGCTTGGTTTGTATGATTGGTTTATTTTCTTTTTCTTCACTTGGTTTATTGAGTTCTTGGATGATGTATAACCTTAGGGAATCTAGGTCGTCACCCATTCACTTGTTTGCCTGCTTATAAAGTCAAGCCGATAGTCAAATTTTCTCCTTGCATTTCATTTTATTAGTCCTTTTGTTGCTTTGACTTCCACTTTACAAGTTTTAAAAGTTTCATTTAGTGTCTAAGTGTCTCTTTTCAGGCATCGATCACATTGCTCATCTTGTTTTTGGTTCAGTCGTTGCTTCATTAGTTTTGAAGGAATTCTTTTGTGCTTTGTATTTGCTTGTGATTGATTGTATTGGGAATATTTCATTGAAGTGTTTGTGAAAGACTCATTCCATCATTTCATTGAAAAATACATAATTCTAGTTTTCTGAATCAATATGTTACATTAGTTAGCATGATTGAAGACTAGAGTTGCATCGTCACTTGCATTGGAAAAGAAATGAATTATCTTTACTAGTGAAAGGACTACTTGAAGTGCGTTTGATAGGGAAGTTAGGAATTGGAAAGAGTTTTTCATCATTTTTGTTTTCAAACAACAAAATAGTGAAAATGTCATTTTTCTTTCGATTGCTTTTTTTGTCGCATTTGAGTGTGTTTTCTACTCTCATTAGTGTAGACAATTCATTGAAGTGAAAGGGTCTTGTCTCATTTAGCTACATTGATGAGGCTTGAAAACAGAGACATAATTTCAAGATGATGGTAGGGTTACCCCCGCTTATACCCACTGTATGCATTAAAATGCATAAGCACATATGTCCCAAGTATTTAACTCTCAAAGGAGTCAAATATTCAACCACAAATGGTTAATGCCCCTTATCAGTTCCTTTATATCGAAATTCAATCACCCCACTTAAAACCTTCTATCGGAACTTGCAAACCCTTATAACCTTCATTTAAACCTTTGTAACCCTTAAGCCCACATAGATAGCCTTCCCTTTTTAATCCTCAGCTACATATGTTTTATTGCAAAAAATACTCTATCAACACATATTTTCCTTATAAAACCTTTTACAAAGGAAATGCCACAAACATACATTTTTCCACCTTATACAGCCTCTACACAATCCTTGAGGCTACCTTGATCGCAATCAGGCATCTCTCCCTTCGCAGGTCATATATACATGCCTCATCACCCCTTCGATTCCAATATGTGACTATCAGAATCATTAATATATGTTTTAGCCTTAAAAAGGCTCAACACACATTTATCGTAAATACATGGAATTATGTTGAAATCCAACTCCAAACACATATAACAAACTTCAAATTCTATATACTCGCATTCATAACTATCGGCGGGTCCACTCCTCCATATTAACTCTTTCCACCGCTCTAATCACCTCGACCTTCGATCGTTGATCAACGCTTTGTTGCTGTCGACAGATCGACATATCACTATATCCACTAGCCCTTAACTCTTATGATTGTGATTCGTGATCAAATCACAACCATCGATCTGGTTCGCTATCCGATGGTTCTAATTATCTTGCACGATCACATTTCACTAAAACTCAAGGCCAAACCCCTTCCACTTCCATGTGCCGATCCGATATCCTTATCGGCCGGATATGGATATAGGCCACTCTTTATAGGATTTCAAGTCCGGATTTCAAATCCGACTATGTTTTATGCCGATTCTTAGTGTAAATCAAGATTTTCACTTGCGGGACTTAAATTGTGTAATAAACTCCACCGATGCGATATTTCACTTTGCTATTTACCGAAAACATCTGGACCGTTGATCCATGTGATCAAACAGTTCCTATACACTAGCTCCTTACTCATTCACTCCTCCTTTTTACTTAATTTTTTATGCTAAGTCTTTAGTTATTCTGTGGTTTTTCTCTTCTTCAAAGGTTTCATCCTTTCTGCTATTTTATTGCACGATTCCTCCTGAGCTTGGCTTTAATCCCTCCAATGGATTCAACGACTTGTTATGGTCCTCTAAATCGCTCTTCTCTTGCGTAGTTCTTCAGAGCTCCGCCTTCTGCTTCCGCTGCTCAGCTACCTTTGAGCTTTACTCTTCTGCGAAATCCCACTTCCCTATTTCACCCCAGAGATTCCCTCTATTTCCTCAATTGGATTCAAGGATCCATTCATGATTCCTCTAAATCATTCTATTCCTCTGCTTCCTTCAGAATTCTATCTGCAACCTGTTACTGAGCCTATGAATTCACAAGTAGTTCATTCATGAAATAGTCTTCAACACACTGACACAGTCAGGAATAAACATCTATCTATATAATTATAAACAGTAAATTACATATCCGAGACTCTATGTCTCGCACAAGCATGTTCTTCAATATCAATGGTCTCTTCTGCTCTACTCGTAGGCTTACATTTATGCCAAAAAGTTTTGTTGAACTGATCTTGGTTTGACTCCTATATATACTGAGTTGACTCCTAAATCCTCTATCCTCTACATCCACTTCTAATCTCCATTTAATTCCTAAGAGCTCTCCTTAGTTCCTCGAATCATGGAACTACTTAAAGAGTGCTAATTGACTTTAGACTCTTTTGTCATTATTTCTCAATCATGTTCTCATTTATTTGAGAGCATTTACAACTTCCTCCCATTATCTAATTAATTTCTAATTTATGCACTCAAAAGCCTAATATTACATTAATTTATCACTTAGGAATCCAAATTCCTAAAAATACATGACCCCCTATGTCTACTTAATTACAATGATTTTCTCTTGGGTTGAATGCTCCTGCATCACAAGATAAACTCTAAAATGCACTTAATTAACCTAAGGCGCATTTGAAATCTAACGATCACATCTTAAAAGGTCTAGGCTAGAGACATGTTCGAACGTCTTAAAACCTACCAGCTGTCATTCGCTTCAGAACTAAACAGTGCTAGTACGGATTTGTGCTCCCGATACCATTGAGTATATAAAGGGAGACCCCAATAGGTTTCAATCCTTTATCTATAGGAAGCTGAGTCTACCGCCTTGTAAACGTGATACACCGAACACAACATTCAGGCAGATTGTCTTCCCGTACTTCTTAGTTCAGCGGGAGGTATTCTACAGTTGACGGTTACGTGGTAATCCTTTTTACCTAGATCATCCTGAGTATTCATTTTGATATTTTTGACTCCATAAATATGAAAGATCACCTGAGAGATTGTCCTTTTAATCTCATTTCAAACCGAAAGTGATAGAGTCACCTTTGCTTCTTTCTCGACTCTAAAACATGAAAGAGCACTAGTTTGTTTTTGCGTCCTAAAAAATTGTTGCCCATGATCTTATAACATCCCTGTTAGTATTTTTTGACCACATCATGAGTATACCTTCAAATACATTTTAAATCCCTTGAAATTAATGTCTCTTTTGGTTAGTTGAGAGAAGATCATCGTGGCTAAACCAACTGGTTTGCCTAGTTTCTCTTCCTCTCCTATGTCTAAAAGGTTATCTAAGGAGCCTTTTCCTGAATTGCCACAGTCACTTGAGGACCAAAGTGTTGAGCTTGGAATCGTTCTAAGTATTCAACCTTTGTCATCTTATCCTCCCCCTTTAGCTACTGGGTCACTTTCTAACATTGACCTGGAATCTATGGATAAACCTATCCACACTCCCGAGAGTCTGCCGACTTCTGAAGGTCAGCTTGGACTGGCTATTTATCCTTTGAATCATTTGTTCAATCCTGTTGTGATATCACTGCAACATTCGTATAGTCCGTATGATCAGTTGGGTATTCCTTCGGAATTATCCCCTCGAATATCATCGGTAGTCCATTGTCATCTATTTTCACGCATGGAATCAGAAGGTGAAATCCCAGTCTCCTATCTGGGTCACTAGGAGGTTTCCACTTCATGCACAGTCGAGGAGTAGGAATATCCTTTCCCTCCTAAAGGTTTCCCTTACCTTGGAAGCATTCCAACTAATATTCATCTTGAGTTACTACGTAATCATGTGACTTTAGCTCAGTTGGTGTCAGGCATGCCTACTACCTCATCATTGTATCATAACCCTATTTGGGCATCTAGCAATCTGCTTACCATAAGTTCATTCATTCAAAACCCGACCTCATAGCAGACGGTGATTTTGGTTGCTACTTCAGTCCCAGTGCAACCCACCATTCCAAATCCTCTTGTTTTGTTAGTCCAAGTAACCCGTCCTATTCAATCGACGATCTCGAGTCATGTCGCTGTTAGTTATTTGATCCCTCTAGTAAGTGGACTGGTTGTTCCACCGCTTGGGGGGCAGAGTCTGATTGTTGTTGTGATGTCTGGCACAACCAATGTGAGTGTCTCACAACCTCACATGGTTGGTGTTAGGTTCCAATACCAATAGGAGTCATAATTTTGAATGACTAAGGTTAAGCCTTGTAATATTGTACATACCTTTTATTTCCGCAAACGTTTTCCATATTGAAAAAAATTAAAAATATAAAGAGGGTATGTCCTAAAAGAATAATCAAAGGACAAAAGGAATGAAAAAGGTCAAAAAAATAAAATATATGAACCCCAAAAGTCAAAGGAGACCATGAGAGTGTGCAAGTCAACATGCCGCTACTATTTACTTTTTATGCATAATAGATGATTGTGTGTATCTTGTTACTCATGCCACAATCCATGATAGTCAAATTGGCTAAACTTGGATATTTCATGTTTTGAATTTTATGTTTATAGTTAGAGAATAAAATCTGACCAAACTGTATAATCTAGGCAGATTATTAGATAGGTAGAGTGAATAAAAGGAGTTCATCAGTTTAATTTGAGCCCTTAGATGATATAAGGTTAGATTTAGATAGTTTTCTATGTAAATAAAAGAAAAATATTGATAAGGGTTTGCTAGGCTAAATGCGTCCAAATAAAGTGAAGAAAAAATGGTAGGGTAAGTAGATGGGTAAGTAGTAGAGAGGTTGCAGAAATATCATGTGATTACATAAAAAACACTTATGTCATTGTTCCAAATGCATCTTTTAAAAAAGCATAAGTGGTAAACAAAGAAAAGGCAATGGTTCACAATATGATTTAGTTAAGATCCCCATTATTCATTTTAATCCCTATGACACTCACTAACTTCCCTTCCACAAAAATATTAATACCTATAGTTCTTTAAGTCAAAGAGGCTCAGAGCATTTCTCTGACTTCTGGTGGGACTGGACCCTCGACTTGGTGACTTAAGAAGGAAAGGTGTTAAATTCCCTGGCAATTCATTCATCCCCCTCAGAAAACCCATTTTCCTAAGGTTATAATTCTTTTTGCCTAGGAAAACCTCATGATAAATATATTTTATGCATAAAAACCCATCAAATGAATTTATCCTAAGTACTAAGTATATGGAAAGCACATAATGTTCATATACCTAAGTACAATGCCCCTTCCGCTCATTTCAGCTCATATTAAATTTATTATATAAAATTCTTGAAAACGCATTGGCCCATATATATTTAATTCCCTTATGTACATAATCCCACCCGTTAGTTTATTTATAAACTATATGGCTACCCCATATCCCACAAAATATATTAAAATCCCACCCTCAATCCTTAATCCTGTATTAAGGCACCACTGATGAGATTAAGTGTTAATCTAATCCTATACCATCGGTGATTAGAACGACCGCCACCCTGAAAAATTATTGTGTAAATCATCACACAGCTCCATCGCATGACCATCGTTGATCGTGCTTTCCCCACATCCAACAGCCCAAGTCAATATCGGCCCAGCCCGATGTTTGCCCTTTACCTGCCCGATAAGGTGGTTTTCCTCTCGACTATTGTTGCAACGTGTCAAACGATGAATGGAATCGGGCGACCTCTCTTGAAAGCCACTTCCCTCTCAAAAACGGTGTGACGCCCCCATTAAACCACCTCCCTATGTAATGAAAAAAATTGCCCATTGTTCATCAATTAATGAACCAACCAAAATCAACGGTTTTCCTATATAAGCTCGATTACCCCTTTTTTTACTCTTTTCGTGCATTTGCCATTTGAGAACTCAGAAAGCCGTTACGACCCTTGCAAACAACAAATTTTCTCACAGATCTCTGCCATTGCTCCACAGACGCTGCAGATAACCCAACTCATTCAGTAGTCTGTACCAGAACCGTACAGACCTCTGTTGCCTCCGTCAACCACCATTTCGAGTCAATTTTGTCCAATTCTAGGTATTTAACCATGCAAAACCAACTCCGTTGTCAAAATCTATGTAAATTCACCCTCGTAACACTGTTAATTAAGTGAAAAACATCAAATTTACTTTGATTTTTACACTCTGAGCTATAACCATCTACAAAACCATCGTTGCCATAAAAACTCTGAATTACCCCCCACACTCAAAACAACAAGAACTAAGTATGGCTGCCCCAATTGCATGGATGTAAGGTCCATCTCTACACCTCACTTAGACCTGGACCACCTTCCTTTAGCTAATAAAGTTTTCCAAATAAAATATACCACTACCATAGAGCCCCTGCTCAAAGTACATTTCCAAAGTAGTGACAGATACCTCAACCATGCTGATGAGATTGGCCTTTGGGAGTCAAATTTTCCCAAATACCAATTCCCCCAAGTCCACATTTTCCTAGAGATTGTCCACTACTGTCATGCCAATTAAATCCCTAGTTAGAGAGCAATCATGCCCCCAAACCAAACCATACTTTTCACCATCACTTCTGAATCCATAAATGAAATGTTGAAACTCCAACCAGGGCCAAACCTAGCTCCCCTCTCAATTAGAGACTTGTTGGACCAGTATCCCAAGATTAGTTCTGCAAAATTGGCCCAATTGTTCCAAACCTTTATCATAGAAGAAAAAAACATCCCTAAGGATTCCCCTCCATATGTAGCTGCTATTTTTCCCCATGGGGCTAAAACATTGTAGCCATGATGTCCTGTGTTTTCGGGTACACCACTAATGAATACATTGATGAGTTAATCCTTGCCTTCATGTCCATCTACACTTCGGGACAACCGTATACTTACTCGGACTTTATAGATTCTTTTGTACATCCCATCATGACTATGCTCACTTGGAATCCTCCACCAAGGATAAGCCCAGAAATAAAGAGAGTCCTCCAGCTTTCCAAGAAGAGCAAAGTGGGCGACTGGTTCCTTTATCAGAACCTCACAAAAATCACAATATATGGTTGCATAATTTCACCATACAAATTGCCAAGATACCTCCCTATGAGGTTGTTTGCCATAGAGTATTACATACAAAACATCAATGCAGATCAAGTCAACTTCATCAATACCAAGAAGAAGGCTTATTTCAAAATAAAAGATCAATTAGGTCCCTTCATATGCAATTCCAGAGAGGCAAGGAAAGAGGCAGATCTAATTATATAGAGAATGAAGTTCCAAAGGAGTTTTGTATGAATATATGACCCTTTGGAATTCATTTCCAAGAAGAGACAAAAGGTCAAGCTAGGACCTTTCATTCACCATCGAATACCAGAAATAGAAGCCTATGCCAACAAATATAATGGGTGGAAGGTACCCTTGTGGACCAAGACAACACCAGGGTAGCCATAGAGAATACTCTTATTGATCTAGAAAGACAACTTGATGAGGGTTCTTTCCTGCAGGTACAAGAGCAATCAGACCAACCAGAGAAAACCGTGAGTACCCCTCCAGTTATGCAAACTCCTAAAAATGAGGAGAAGAACCTAAAGAGAAGTAGGGAGGAGGCCACTACATCAACAAGAGAAACCTCATACGCTCAGCCAAAAACAATCCAAGAAAAAAGCCAGAAAATGAATCATGTCTTTGAACAGGAGGATATAGAGGGCTCAACTAAGGTCACAAACATAGAAGGAAATAGAAGCAGGCCTACCACTCCATCTGAAGGCATGCAAGAGCCTTCCACATCACAAAATTAGATGTTGGAAAGGCAAATTAGTGTGGAAGTCTCTTCATTCAGCAGGCATGCTAACAGGGACCAGGACATCAAGGAAAGATACAAGGAAATCGAAGCAAGAAACGAAAGGCTCAAGGCCCAAACCTATGCTTAATATCTAAATTTGACTCCTACCAATCAAAAAAGGCAAATGTCAGCCTTTGACATTAAAGAGGGGAAGTTGCATATGTCATTCATCAAACCTACAGCTCAGCAGCCAAAGACAACATCTGATTTCAAAAAGGTAGACTTTGAAGTGTTGGCAAGGGATATTCATCCCATAGACCATATCGAATTGCAAAAATGGGCTAGAGAAATGATACACTCCACCCTAACAAGTAAAGCCATAGCTGCTCATTAGCTACAAAATTCTTTGAATAACATTTCAACACAATTTCAGTTAGATAAGGCCTCCTCACAAGCCAAGGATACCAGGATCAAGCCCTTAGAGGACTTAGCAATTGAATTGGGGCACGATCCCAAGGATATAAGAGACACAAAACAACTTACTAAAATGAAGAATGATGATACAGCTTCATTGAAGAAACAACTAAAAATACCTCAGCTTCAGCATCCACAAACCTTCGAAGTCCTGGAAGCCCAGCAGGGGCATGAAGAAATAATGGACTTAGTCTTAAAGCTAAATGATCGACTAAAAAAGAAAGAAAAGGAATTGGATACTTTAATCCAATTAAAACAAGCAGATGTGGCCACTTCTTCAACAAATGTTATCCCTACAGTCTCCACAGTAGTGCCATCCACACTAGTATCATCTTTCAGACCTACAACTCCACTTGAAACAGCCTTGCCAGAAACAATAGGACCTACATTAGTAGCACGTGCATCAGGAGAGAAAGAAACATAATTAGTCATATCCATGGAAGATATGTCTATCTAGGCTACATAAATAAATAGGATGAGAGAAAAGGTGGCAAGTATGGAAACTGACTACAAACTTGCCCAACTTAAACAAAATAAAGAAGTACAAAAGGCCCAAAGAATGAGTGAAAGGATTAAAATCCTAGAGAAAGACTTGACACTGGAGAAACCCCTAGGGAAAACGAAGGAAATGTTGTGGGCCAATATCACCAACTCTACCAAGGATATTTGGCCCTCAATTCAAACCATTTTTGAACAAATAGAGTTAGTAAAGATAGCTACAGAAGCTATCCAGAAAGTGACTGAGGATTTGGTACATAAGCTAGAGGATTCCAATAGACTCATCCACTTCCTCAACAACAAGAATAGATATGAGCTTCGTGAGCTAAATATAGAAGATAGGACTGCGACCATTTTAGAAATAAAGAAGGTCCTTTCCAAAAGGAAGCTTATGCTTAATTTAGAAGAAAAATGCCACAATATGCAGGTAGCCATTAATAGGTTCATGGCTAAATTCTAGATTTTGAGGGAGAAAGGTCTGCCTTGTCCTATCGTTATCAATGAAAAACTCATGACACAGTTGGACTATGATACTAGACTCAGACAGTTGGCAAAGGAACAAGCAAGCACTTCATCCATAAAATCCCTACCAACAGGAAAAGTTCTGTACAACACATTTGAGAACTTGTTTTTCCTTGAGCATGAGATAAAACAATTATTCCTCACCAAGCCCAATTTTTCCAAGTATACGAGATCTATAGAGGAACGATGAATTTAAATTTACCTGATGCAGAATGGTGGGGGACAATGACTGATTTACTGTGATAAATTTACAAGCAAAAAGTTACTCCATAGTAAAAGTAGAATAACAAGGTAAACAGGTGAAAACAACATATCAGGGTCAAAGAATATCACCTGAAAGGTAAAAGTTAAATAAGACTCCAGCGTGGAACACTACAACAACAAGCCAGCATAAAATATTACACTTCAATGATAAAGGTCAACACAACCATAATAAAAGGGACAACATGAAACAATTCAATAGTTGTCTCTATCTTCTTGCAAAAAGATATTTGTATTTCGTGGAATAAATTTCAAGTTTGTTTTAAGATATTTTGTAAATAATTTTTCATATAAATACTTCATAAATTGAAGTATGTAACGTGTATTCTTACACATTTCTATAGACTTCCTTGATCGAAGACTGTAAGCTATTGTATCACTACTTGGATCAACAAGTTGGATTAATGAACAAAGTCAAGACATTTCACTGGATTCATTTGTAGTGCAAAGTACAGACAAGTATTTTCCCTTGTCATTGTTATCTTTCTTTTAAAGTTTTCCATAATATTTAATGTATCTAAAATTTGAATGCTATAATATGGAATGATATCTCAGAATTTGCTTCATTGCATTCTTTTATAACTATTATGAATTTTAATGTTTTTTGCAAATTATCTAAATTAAGGAATTCTTAGTTGCTCCTTAGTCTAGGTAGTTTTCCTCTGATCTATAGTAAAGGATTCTTAATTGCCCTTTGCTCATGATTATCCTTCGTTCCTCATTTTTATCGTGGTTTGAGGACTCTTAAGTGTCCTCTCACCCTGGTTAAGATCATTTCACCCATTCGACCTAAAGACTTGTTCTTCACTCTGCTAGCTTGACCTTTGAACACTCTCTTTAATGAGTTAGTTCCAATTTTGTTGCCCTTCCTTGACTCCATAGCCCAATGGCCCAGAGACTTCATTCTATCCATCTGTTTTATGGATTCCACTATCCAACATTCAATACAAATCCAAAACCCCCTAAACTTTAAGAGCTAGCCTAAAATCCCAGGAAACAAAGCTAAATCACATAGAGAGAGCCCTCTCTGAGCCATAGGTTGGCTAGAGCCTATACTTAAAATATTGGTTTGTGCTTACCTCGGTCTTTCCCTTCTTCTGATAACTTCTAAGGAAAATTCTGACTGATAACATAATGGTAACCATACTGGGGAATTCAAACCCTCAATCCTAATAAATCTTTAAGAAATTTTGAATCTGCATTTTGGGCCTCTTAAAGTAAATTATCAGAAGTTATTATTAAAATATCTTACAAAAGAAAACAATTAATTTTTGTTTGAAATTTTGGCTTCAGGGAGAACTCATTATACTAGGGCTAACCCAGATCCAAACCTTACCCCAATATTTGATAATCCCAACCTGATTTCAAGAAAATCTAAAAAAGAAGAACGCTAATCTAGTCACACACCATTGATGAAAGCTAATTCATGTCCTGATGAGTGGTTGTTTTTAGAAGATCTTCCCTTTGATGAGTAATTTGATTTGTCACTATTTAAATCAAATTATCAAAGTGAAATATATGATATTGTTCTAGACCCTGATTTCATTGCAGACCTTGATGTCCAAAAAGCCAACGAGTCAATTGATGAATACATTATGAATTCTCCACAATCATCCCTGAGTACTGCTAAGATCCCTGAGATTTCTGAACAATTGTCCACCATTTTCAGTTCACCATTATTTCCTTCAAATTCTAAAGTTCATTCTCCACCCCCATTTATACCTTCACTCCCTCACCAACCTATCATATCCCATTTACCACCTACTAGTCCTGGTTCTTCATCCATTCTTCATCCACATCTTAACCCCACCTAGCCTACAACGATGGCAAACAGATATGCTCCTCTTGTTTTACTACCCCACTTGGTGCTATGCCAACAGACTACCAAACAAAAATTGTTCAATTTGATGGCACTGGACACTACTCTGCACAACACCGTGTCAATAAGATGACAAATTACTTTGAACTACATGAAATTGATATTGTGGATGTTCAAACGAGACTATTTTCTTAGACTTTAGCTAGTGATGTTAGGAAATGGTTTAGAGTATTACCTTATAATAGTATTGAGAGTTTAGAAGCATTTCATTAGCAATTTTTGAGCAATGGAAAAAGAAGAAAAATCCCCTACAAATCCTTTTAGAATACGAAAATATTGGAAGGGGACCTAATGAAACTGTTCAAGATTACTGCACTAGATTTAACACTATATATAATGCAATCCTAGCTAATATTAGACCCCCACCTGACTTAGCCTTAGTAAATTTCCCTGATGGATTTGACATAGATATGGCATTCCAACTGAGGGAAAGAAACCCCCTAACATTAGAAGAAATACAAAGTGTAGCTGTTAGTGTTGATGCTAATTTGTTAGCTAAAAGAGCTAGAGTTAGAAATGAAAAAAGAGGAACTGCTAAAGATGAAGCTTCACCATCTGACATCAAAATAGATAGTTTATCTAAAATTATGGAGATACTAATGGATAGAATGGATAATATAGAAAGGAAACCCCAATGGGATAATCAGTAAGCAACTCCAAGTAGAAACCCGAACTTTAGGAAAAACCAAAACCAAAACACTGGAAAAAATGAACTTGATCAGAATATTAGGCCTCCTTTTCAAGAAAATTATGCAAAAACATCCCATCCTAAATGCCCACAACAAGACACATAGATTAACCTGATGGGATTAGATGATGAAGATGTTGTTTTTCTAACCTAAGATGATCAGGAATTACATATATTGCGGAAATTGAAAATCTAGTCTAGAGAGTCATTTGACTATAAACAAGGTTATGATTCTTCCATCTTTGAAGTGCATAAACAGTATAACCTAAGGAGTAAAAATAACTTTGATATCCCTCGCCAAACTAGGAAAACAATGCGAAATCAACCCAAGAAAATCAAAGAAGCCCCGGTTTCTAAAATCCTCCACATTCTCCCCAAACAGAGCGAGAATCCTTCTGGCCCCACCATTGTAGATACAACCCCTAATCAGCGTTATGATGATCAGACATCCACTTTAATTCCTTTTAAATAACCAGTGGAAAAACCTCAAAACACCAGATCTGAAAACCTACATAAATAGGTCCCCAATAAAGGAAAATAAGACCATCATACTCAAATCCCTGCTATGAAAATTCGAAACCCTCAAACATAGATAGCCTCTTTGCCATTCCATTTTGGAGCAAAGGTAGCGAAGCTAAAAATTTTAGTCCCTTTAACAGAACTGATCAAGAATGAAACTTACAAATCATAGATAAACCAAACCTTAAACATTGCTGAAAATCAGGATCGAGTCAACAGGTTTGATGACCAACCAAAACTTATATTTGGTCCAAATGTTAATGGAAAACCGCTAGAAGGAGGAGTACCACCTTTCTACATTAGCGTTAGCATCCATGACAAAATTCTGCACAACACAATGTTGGATGCTGGAGCCTCCCACAACTTAATGCCCAAATCCATAATGGAGAAATTAAACCTAGACATTACAAGGCCTTACAAGGACTTATTCTCATTTGACTCAAGTCATGTAAAGTGTTTAGGATTGATTAAAGACCTGTGTGTTACCTTAGTTCAATATCCTACCAAAAGAATCCTTATGGATGTTGTAGTTGTCGACATCCCACCAAAGTATGGCATGCTGTTATCCAGATCATGGGGAGCCAAACTTCAGGGATCTTTACAACTTGATATGTCATATGCAATAATCTCTGTTTTTAGACAACCTAAGAAGCTGTACTGAGAAGCTTTAATGAAATACATGGTAAGTAGCCAGGATCGGTGTCAAAACTTTCCTATCTACTCCGTACATTCAGACGTTGATTCCTTCATTATGTATAATTCTAGTCAAACACAAGAAACTCGTTTAGACAGTATTGATACAGAACCAAAAGAAATTGCAGTCTCTATTCAAAATGAAACTAACCAAACTTTAGAACTTTCCAATAAACATGGTGGCCAAATTACTTTAAATGAGGAAAAGTTTGTTGTACCAGATGATGAAAATTATGAGCATGAGATATTATGGCATCTGTAGTTTGATGAGTCAATCAATAAGTTTGGAGCAGGAGCAGGAGTGTGGATATACAATCTGGAGAATAATCACTCAGAAGGCCATGCATACAAACTGAATTTTAAATGTACTAACAATATGGCCAAGTATGAAGCACTAATTTTAGGTCTTAAATTAGTTAGGAATCTAGTAGCTAAAAGAGTTTCTGTCATGGGAGACTCTGAACTAGTTATAAAGTAGATTGATGTTGTATATGAAAAAGGGCCCTATATTAAGTTGTTATAGAGGAACTATTGTAGAAATACTTAACACTTTCTTAGAAACCAAGCTTGCAGTAATCCCCCGAAAACACAATATGCAAGCCCATAGTTTAGCAATGTTTGCCAGCACTTGCAAGTTACCCTTCCAACCTAACCATAAGTACACTACTGAAGTTAGGCACAGACCTGTGATTCCAGATAATTTGAAGAATTAGCAAGCATTTTCTAATGATAAAAAGATAAATAACTTTTTAAATTTAGAGGAAGAGTTTGCAAATCATAACATAGATACTGATACATCCACAGATCTTGACTCTAAGGATGAGTTAGAAATAAATTTGATAGAAGTTGATGAACTAGATAGATTTAACCCAACTAAATTTACTAAATCAGATGTAGAAAACCTAGAGCAAGTTGAGATTGATGAAATAATTAACGAAGACCCTGAAGTAATTAATCTCAAAGATAATTTCTTATCTAAGGGATTAACCCCTTTGAAAGATTTATTTGATTCCAATGATGTTCCTAGGAAACCTAAAATGGAACCACTAAGGTCTGATATAGAGAAATGTAATATAGGCATAAATGAAAATCCAAAATTGATTAAACTTTCGAAATCATTACCTCCCACTGAAAAGGTGAAATACATTGAATTATTAAAATAATTTCAAGATGTCTTTGCTTGGAGTTATGAGGACCTCAAATCCTATGACACCAACATCATACAACACACAATTCCTATTAAAGAAAATCAAAAGCCTTTGAGACAAAAACTTAGAAGGATTAATCCTATCTTATTACCTTCAATTGAAAAAGAAATTCAAAGGATGTATGATGCTAAAATAATTGCACCATTCAGGTTCTTTGATTGGGTCTCAAACTTGGTGCCAACAAGGAAGAAAACTAGTGAGATCAAACTCTGTGTAAATCTCAAAAACCTCAAAAACGTGTCACTAAAAGACAATTATCCTCTCCCCAAAATGGATCAAATTTTACAAAGGGTAGTTGGATCGACCAAAATCTCATTATTGGATGGGTTTTCTCGTTATAATCAAATCTTAGATCATCCAGAAAACCAACCCAAGATTGCCTTCACTACTCCTTGGGGCACATTCATGTATGTGAAAATGCCTTTTGTACTAATGAATGTAGGAGCCACTTTCCAGAGGGCTATGGATATAGCCTTTGCAAAAGAAATTCATGATTTCCTGGTGATATATCTAGATGACATTACGGTGTTTTCAAAATCTAAAAATCAACATCTTGATCATCTGAGACAAGTCTTTATTAAATGCAGGAAATATGGAATTTCCTAAAACCCCAAGAAGTCTCTGTTTGGGTTAGAAGAGGAAAGTTATTAGGGCATATAACTTCAAAATATGGTATCCGAATAGACCCTACAAGAATAGAATCCATCTTACAGATACAAGATCCTAGGAACATTAGATAATTGCAATATTTCTTAGGGAAAATTAATTTTCTTAGAAGATTTATTTCTAATTTAGCAGAATTAATTAGATCACTAAACAATATGCTGAAAAATGATTCGACCATAAAATCGACTGTTGATGCTAAGAAATCCTTTGAAGACATTAAACTAGCCTTAACTAAAACACCTATGTTAATCAGTCCAAAGTTTGACAGAGATTTCATCTTATTTTCTTTTGCTTTTGAGCACACAATTACTGCAGTCCTACTGCAGAAAAATGACCAGGGCTATGAACAACCTATTGCTTTCTTTAGAAAAGCACTGAGAGATGTCCCCTTGAAATATAATATAATGGAAAAACAAGCCTTTGCTTTGTTCAAAGCCATCAAGGAATTTAGGGTATACATCTTATATTCTCATATAGTGGCCTACGTTCCTAATTTAGTAGTCAAAGACATCCTAACTTAGGAAGGTCCAAATGGAAAAAGGGGAAAGTGGATTACTACTATTCTAGAATATGATATAGAAATCAAACCAACTAAGCTAATCAAGGGCCAAGGTTTAGCCAAACTCATGGTTGAATCGAACTGTCAGGCCTTGGATATAAACTTTATTGTAGCAATAGATGATCGAGAGGAGATGGTGACTCCACTATTCAGCTAGGCCCTTATCGAATCACCATGGTATGCTGATATCATTTACATTTTATTGAATTTACAAGCTCCTCGTGAATTATCTAGGACTAGAAGTATGTTTTTAAAGATGAAATACTTAAAATTTTGTATATTAGACAATGATTTGTTTTGGAGAGATTATGAAGGTATTCTTCTTAATTGCCTACTAAAAGATGAATCTGATAGAGTATTGCAAGAGTTTCATGCAGGTGACTATGGAGGACAAGTTTACTAGAAGACCATTGCAGATAAGATCCTTAAAGCTAGTTTCTGCTAGCCTACTATGTTTTATGATGTCAAGAAATATGTGGCTTCCTGTCATAAATGTCAAATTTTTTAGGGAAAGAAAAAGCTTTGACCTTTACCCCTCAATCCAATCTCCGCTGAAACACCTTTTCAACAATGGGGTCTAGATTTCAGTGGTGAAACCCACCTTCCTCTACCCAACACAAGTGGATCCTCACTGCCACTGACTACTTTAAAAAATGGATAGAGGTCATACCTTCAAGGCAAGCCACTGATACTGTTATCATAACCTTCCTTGAAACCAATATTTTGTCAAGATTTGGATGTCCAACTAAGCTCATTACTGATGATGTAGCAACCTTTAAATCTAAAAGAATGATAGATTTCTGCAACAAGTACCACATAACCCTAGGCCATTCCACAGCCTATTATCCTCGAAGAAATGGACTGGTAGAATCCTCAAACAAAAGCTTGGTAAACATCATCAAAATGTTGTTAGAGGACAATAAGAAAACATGGAACAAGAAGCTAGTCAATGCCCTATGGGTAGATAGACTAACCACTAAGAAATCAATTGGTACTTCTCCCTATCAACTAGTTTATGGTATGGAAGTTGTTTTTCCATCTTCCTTGGGAACACCAGTGATGAAGTTGCTTCAAGAAATGCAGGTTGAACCAAATAGTATCCAGAGGAGAATCAATCAAACAAGTCATCTTCAACAAACCAGAGAACAAGTCTACATCACGTCTCAAATTGTGCATGAAAGAGTTAAAAAGATTTTTTATAAAAGAACCAAGGATGAATATTTCTACCTTTGGTGACAAGGTGCTAAAGTGGGATTCAAGGAGTGAAGACAAAGGTAAACATGTGAAATTTGACTTCCTATCGAAAGGACAATATGTCAATTATGCTTTTAGAGGTAATAATGCTTTCTTCCTAAGAGAAATGGATGGTACAGAAGCAGAAGGTGGGCCAGTGAATGGTCTAATGCTAAAACATTATTTTGAGACTAATTACTAATTTTTCCATTTCCCCTTTGTATATATTCTATTTTCAAAAGTCTAGATTGGATTGGATGGTGATTTTTGAAGTTGAAGCCTGAAGAGAAGGCCCTAAGCTTTAAGATTTGTTGTCATAAGTATTAATAATGCAAAAGAACAGAGATTTTGTTAGGTAACATCAACAACAATTCAAAGGCTATCGATCTACAAATTTCTTAACATTTCACTAGGAAATGCCATCCCCAAGTGGAGCCACTGTTAGGTTGCTATACCAATAGGAGTTATAATTTTGAATGATTAATGTTAAGCCTTGTAATATTGTACATACCTTTGCTTTCTGCAAATGTTTTCCATATTAAAAATAAAAAATAAAAAATGTGAAGAGGGTATGTCCTAAAAGAATAATCGAAGGACAAAAAGAATGAAAAGGTCAAAAAAAAATATATATGAACCCCAAAAGACAAAAGAGACCATGAGAGTGTGCAAGTCAAAATGCCACTACTATTTACCTTTTGTGCATAATAAATGATTGTGTGCAGCTTTTTACTCATGCCACAATCCATGATAGTCAAATTGTCTAAAGTTGGCTATTTCATGTTTTGAATTTTATGTTTATAGTTAGAGAATAAAATTTTACCAAACTATATAATCTTGGTATATTATTAGATAGGTAGAGTGAATGAAAGGAACTCACCAGTTTAATTTGAGCCCTTGGGCGATATAAGGTTAGATTTAGATAGTTTGCTATGTAAAGAAAAGAAAAATATTGATAAGGGTTTGCTAGCCTAAATGCACCCAAATAAAGTGAAGAAAAAATGGTAGGGTAATTAGATGGGTAAGTAGTAGAAAGGTTGTAGAAATATCATGTAATTACATAAAAAACACTTATGTCATTGTTCCAAATGCATCTTTTAAAAATCCATAAGTGGTAAACAAAGCAAAGGCAATGGTTTGCAATATGATTTAGTTAACATCCCCATCATTCATTTTAACCACTATGACACTCGCTAACTTCCCTTTCACAAAAATATTAATACCTATATTTCTTTAAGTCAAAGAGGCTCAGAGAATTTCTCTGACTTTTGGTGGAACCGGACCCTCAGCTTGATGACTTAAGAAGGAAAGGCGTTAAATTCCCTTGCAATTCATTAATCCCCCTCACAAAACCCTTTTTCCTGAGGTTAGAATTTTGTTTTCCTAAGGAAACCTCATGACAAACATATTCTATGCAAAAAAACCCATCAAATGCATTTATCCTAAGTACCAAGTGTATGGAAAGCACATAATGTTCATATATCTAAGTAAAATTCCCCTTCCACTAATTTCACCTCATATTAACATTATTATATAAAATTCCCGAAAACCCATTGGCCCATATATATTTAATTCCTTTATGTAAATAATCCCATCCCTTAGTTTATTTATAAACTATATGACTACCTCATATCCCATGAAATATATTAAAATCCTGCCCTCAGTCCTTAATCTTGTATTAAGGTGCCCCCGATGAGATTAAGTGTTAATCTAATCCTATACTGTTGGTGATTAGACCCATGGGCCCCCTAAAAACTTCTTGTGTAAATCACCGCGCAACTCCATCGCCTGACCACTATTGATCGTCCTTTCCCCACATCCAACGGCCCAAGTCCATATCGGCCCGACCCGATGTCCACCCTTTACCCTTTAGATAAGGTGGTTTTCCTCCCAACCCCTGTTTCTAAGTGTCAAACGATGAATGGAATCAGGCGACCTCTCCCGAAAACCACTTCCGTCCCAAAAGTGGTGCAATAACCCATTAAACCACCTTCTCGTATAACGAAAAAACTACCTATTGTTCATTAATTAATGATACCACCAAAATCAACGATTTTCCTATATAAGCCCAATTACCCCTCTTTTCACTCTTTTTTCACATTTGCCATTTAAGAACTCAGAAAGTCATTGTGACCCCTGCAAATAGAAAATTTTCTCACAGACCTCTGCCATTGCTCCATAGACATTGTAGACAGCCTAGCTCATTTAGCAGTCTGTACCAGAACTGTAAAGACCTCTGAAGCCTACATCAAACACCATTTACAGTCAATTTTTCCCAATTCTAGGTAATTAACTGTGGAAAACCAACTCCATTGTCAAATTCCAAGGAAATTCACCCTCATAACACTATTAATTAAGCGAAAAACATCAAATTTACTTTGATTTTTACACTCTAAGATATAACCATCTGCAAAACCTTTGTTTCCCTAAAAACTCTGAATTAACCGCCACACTCAAAACCACAAGAACTACGTATGGCTGCCCCAATTGCAATGGATGTAAAGCCCATCTCTACACCTCACTTAGACCTGGACCACCATCCTTTAGCTGATGAAGATTTCTAAATAAAATATACCAGTGCCATAGATCCCCTACTCAAAGTACATTTCCAAAGTAGGGACATATACCTCAACCATGCTAATGAGATTGGCCTCTGGGACTGATATTTGCCCAAATACTAGTTCCCCCAAGTCCACATTTTCCCAGAGATTGTCCACTATTGTCATGCCAATTACATCCCTAGTTAGAGAGCAGTCATGTCCCCAAACCAAACCATACTTTTTACTATCACTACTGAATCTATAAATGAAATGCTCCAACTCCAACCAGGGCCAAACCTAACTCCCCTCTCAATAGGAGACTTGTTGGACCAGTTTCCCAAGCTTAGTTCTGCAAAATTGGCCTAATTGTTCCAAACCTTCACCAGAGAAGAAAAACGCATCCCTAAGGATTCCCCTCCATATGTAGCTGCTATTTTTCCCCATGGGGCGAGAACATTGTAGCCATGATATCCTGTGTTTTGGGGTACACCACTAGTGAATACATTGATGAGTTAATCCTTTCCTTCATGTCCATCTATACTTTGGGACAACCTCCTGCTGTCATTTATGACTATGCCCAATTTATAGCTGATAGGATGCATGAACAATTTCATACAATGAGCAATGAAAGAGTTCTCAAGTATTCCACAGTCTTATATCATATGTTATTGTATTATCAACTTGATAAGTTCCCATTCACCCTTTAGAAGCTTGACACCAAGGTCCAGCCCAGATCTGTAATCTTTTGAACCCCACTTTTTCATGAGTCTGGATCACCAAATACTTACTCAGACTTTATAGATTCTTTTGTACATCCCATCATGACTATGCTCACTGGGAATCCTCCACCTAGGATAAGCCTAGA
This sequence comes from Pinus taeda, assembly GCA_000404065.3. Classification (NCBI taxonomy): domain Eukaryota; kingdom Viridiplantae; phylum Streptophyta; class Pinopsida; order Pinales; family Pinaceae; genus Pinus; species Pinus taeda. The sequence goes on along the minus strand of APFE030612319.1, from coordinate 18,527 downwards.
ACTGCATAGAAATCAAAATATATGGTTGCATGCTTGCACCATACAAATTGCCAAGATACCTCCCTATGAGGTTGTTTGCCTTAGAGTATTACAAACAAATCATTAATGCAAATGAATTCAACTTCGTCAGTGCCAAGAAGAAGGCCTATTTCAAAATCAAGGAAAGAAGCAGACCTAATTCTACAGAGAATGAAGTTCCAAAGGAGTTTTGTATGGAGATATGACCCTTTGGAATTCATTACCAAGAAGAGACAAAAGGTCAAGCTAGGATCTTTCATTCACCATCCGGTACCTGAAATAGAAGCCTATGCCAACCAAATAGAATGGGTGGAAGGTACCCTTGTGGACCAAGACAACACCAAGGTAGACATAGAGAATACTCTCATTGATCTAGAAATACAACTTGATGAGGGTTCTTCCTGCAGGTATCAGAGAAATCAGACCAACCAAAGACAACCATGAGTACACCTCCAGTTATGCAAACTCCTCAAAATGAGGAGAAGCACCTAAAGAGAAGTAGGGAGGAGGCTGCTACATCAGCAAGAGAAGCCTCATACGCTCAACCAGAAACAAGCCAAGTAAAAAGGTAGAAAATGAATCCTGTCATTGAACAGGAGGATACAGAGGGCTTACTTGATGTCACAAACACAGAAGGAAATAGAAGCAGGCCTACCACTCCATGTGAAGAAATGCAAGTGCCTTGCACATCACAAACGTAGAGGTTGGAAAGGAAACTTAGTGTGGAATTCTCTTCATTCATCAAGCCTACTGACAGGGACCAGGACATCAAGGAAAGCTACAAGGAATCCGAAGCAAGAAATGCGTGGCTCAAGGCCCAAACCTATGCTTAATATCTAAAGCTAGCTCTTACCAATCAAACAAGGCTAATGTCAACCTTTGACATTAAAGAGGGGAAGTTGCAAGTGTCATTCATCAAAACTATAGCTCAACAACCAAAGACAACATCTAATTTCAAAAACATAAACTTTGAAGTGTTGGCAAGGGATATTCATCCCATAGACCAGATTGAATTGCACAAACAGGCTGTTGAAATCATATATTCCACCCTAACAGGTAAATCCATAGCTACTCATCAATTACAAAATTCTTTAAATAACATTTTAGCATAATTTCAGATAGAGAAGGCCTCCTCACGAGCCAAGGATACCAGGATCAAGTCCTTAGAGGACTTAGTGATTGAATTGGGACACGATCCCAAGGATATAAAAGCCACAAAATAGCTCATTGAAAAGAAGAACGATGATATAGTTGCATTGAAGAAACAACTAAAAATACCTCAGCTGCTGCATCCACAAACATTGGAAGTCCTGGAAGCCCAGTAGGGGCATGAAGAACTAATGGACTTAGTCTTAAAGTTGAATGATCAACTAAAAGAGATAGAAAAGGAATTGGATTTTTTAATCCAATTAAAACAAGCATATGTGGCCACTTCTTCAACAAATGTTATTCCTAGAGTCTCCACAGCAGTGCCATCCACACTAGCAACATCTTGGGCACCTATAGCTCCACTTGCAACAACCCTTCCAACAACAATAGAACCTACGTCAGCAGCATGTGCATCAGGAGAGAAAGCAAAAAAATTAGTCAAAGCCATGGAAGAGATGTATATCCAGGCTACAGAAATGAATAGGCTAAGAGAAAAGGTGGCAAGTTTGGAAACTGACTACAAACTTCCCCAACTTAAACGAAAGGAAGAAGCACAAAAGGCCCAAAGAATGAGTGAAAGGATTAAAATCGTAGAGAAAGACTTGACACTGGAGAAACCCCTAGGGAAAACCAAGGAAATGTTGTGGGCCAATATCATTGACTCTGTCAAGATATTTGGCCCTCAATTCAAGTTATTTTTGAACAAACAGAGTTATTAAAGATAGCTACCGAAGCTATCCAAAAAGTGAAGGAGGAGTTGGAAGATAAGCCAGAGGATGCCAATAGACTCATCCACTTCCTCAACATCAAGAATAGGTATGATCTCCAAGAGCTAAATATAGAAGATTTAAAAGAAAAATGCTTAATTTAAAAGAAAAATGCCACAATATGCAGGTAGCCATTAGTAGGTACATGGCTAAATTCCAGATTTTGAGGGAGAAAGGTCTACCCAGTCCTATTGTTATCAATGAAAAACTCATGACACAGTTGGACTATGATACCAAACTCAGACAGTTGGCAAAGGAACAAGGAAGCACTTCATCCATAAAAGCCTTGCCAATAAGAAAAGCTATGTACAACACATTTGAGAACTTGTTTTTCCTTGAGCATGAGATAAAACATTTATTCCTCATCAAGCCCAATTTTTCCAAGTATACTGAAGTTGACATGATGTATAGAATAATGATGAATGCAAAGTTACCTGATGTAGAATGGTGGGAGACAATGAAAATGTGATAAATTTACAAGCAAAAAGTTATTGCATAGTAAAAATAGAACAACTAGGTAAACAGTTGAAAACAACACATCAAGGTCAAAGAGTATCAGCTGAAAGGTAAAAGTTAAAGAAGACACCAACGTGAAACACTAAAACAGAAAGCTAGCATGAAGGATTACACTTCAACGATAAAGGCCAACAAAACCATAATAAAAGGGACAACATGAAACAGTTCAATAATTGTCTCTATCTTCTTGCAAAAAGATATTTGTATTTCTTGGAATAAATCTCCAGTTTGTTTTGAGATATTTTGTATAAATACTTCGTACAACGAAGTATGTAGGGTGGATTCTTAGACATTTCTATAGAATTTCTTGATCGAAGACTGTAAGATATTGTATCATTGTTTGGACCAGCAAATTGGATTAAAGAATAAAGTCAAGACATTTCATTTGATTCATGTGTAGTGCAAAGTACAAACAAGGATTTTCCTTTGTGATTGTCATCTTTCTTTTAAAGTTTTCCATAATCTTTAATGTATCTAATATCTAAATGCTATAATATGGAATGATATCTTAGAATTTTCTTCATTACACTCTGTTATAACTATTATGCATTTTAATGTTTTTGCAAACTATCTAAATTAAGGAATTCTTAGTTGCTCCTTAGTCTAGGTAGTTTTCCTTTGATGTATAATAAAGGATTCTTAATTGCCCTTTGCTCATGATTATCCTTTGTTCTTAATTTTGATCCCAGTTTGAGGATTGTTAAGTGCCCTCTTACCCTGGTTAAGATCATTTCACCCATTCTACCTAAAGAGTTGTACTTCACTCTGCTAGCTTTCCCTTTGAACACTCCCTTTAATGAGTTAATTCCAGTTCTGCTACCCTTCCTTAACTCCATAGCCTAATGGTCTAGAGACTTCATTCTATCCATCTATTTAAAGGATTCCACTATCCAACATTCAATACAAATCCAAAACCCCCTAAACTTTAAGAACTAGACTAAAATCCCAGCAAACAAAGCTAAATCACATAGAGAGAGCCCTCTATGAGTCATAGGTTGGCTAGAGCATATACTTAAAAGATTGGATTGTGGTTATCTTAGTCTTTCCCTTCTTCTAATAAATTTTAAGGAAATTTCTGAGTGATAATAGTTGGGATGAACCAACCCTCTTCGGGTGCCATTTCCAATCCTGCTGGTCTTACTGGATCAAGTAATGTCTAGTACCAACAACCCAATGTTGGTTCGTCTAGGTCTAGCCATGTCGAGTACCGAAAACCCCATGTTGGTTCATCTGGGTTAAGTCACATCCAGTACTAGCAGTCTAATATAGTTCAAGGTCATTACCAACCTCCTTATGTTCCATATGGTTCACAAGCAATGGCTAATCTGTCATACATCCCTTAGCCCTGACCTTATGTCCAGCCTAGTCCATCCATTTCACCCAGTGGGTATGGCCAGATACAGTGAGGGAACTTTCAAGCTATCATTCCGAGAACTATTCAACTACCTTTGCTGCAGCAAAGGCCATCCATGCAGCAACAAGGGCATCCTTCATTGCAGCTGGGGTTATCCATGCAGCAACAAGGCCAAATCATGGTGCAACAAGGACAACTACAACAACCGCGGGGGTAACCCTTGCAACAATTGCAGGAAACCATGCAACAGCAAATGCAGTATGCACTGTAATCCTCCCAGCTTATTCCTTCACAAGGTTAACCTCTGCAACCACGGGGAAAGCCTTTACAGCCATAAGGTCAACCCTTGCAACCACAAGGTCAACCCAGGTAGCAACAACCCTTATACTCATATCAACAGGGTCAACCCTTGCAAGGGCAAGGCCAGGGTCAAGTCTTGTAGCAGCAGGCACAAAATCCTTGCGTCCAAGGGAAACAGTTTCAACCTCCTTTTATCCAAAGACAACAAGTCTAAAATCCTTATGTCCAAGAACAACAAGTGCTAATACTTACGTCCAAAGGGTAACAAGTCCAAAACCCATTCATCTAGGGGTAGTAGGTCCAAAATCCTCATGCTCAGGGACATCAGGTGCAAAATCCATATGTCTAATGCCAATAGGCTCAACGGCCTTTTAACTAGTATGTTGGTTATCAAAAACCTCTGGCGTGACAATTTCAAGGCTTTCAAGGTCATAATCCTCCCTACAGGCAAGGTAACCTGCAGTGGGGGAAAAATCAAATGCCTTATGGAAAAAATCCTCCACTTTGGGGACAAAATCCTCAACTTTGGGGACAAAATCCTTACTAGCAGGGATGGGCCCCGTTAGTTGGGTCCCCTTATCGACTTCAAACACCTTTCAATACTCAATTGCCTTTCTTGGCTATGCTGGCATTTCCAAATGTGTCTAGACTCATGAATGACCTGATTCTTCATTCACCATACTCACCTCCAATGTCATCCAATACCAATATTCCAAGTGATTGTACAAAGTTTGAAAGAAAAGTGAAAGAGGAACCCCAAGCCCACGTGATGACATATCACCTCTAGTGCTCCTCGAATTCCTACATTGATGATTCCATTTGTCTTTGTCTTTTCCAATGAGCTCTTACAGGGGATGCAATCAAATGGTATATCATGCTACCTCAGAGTACCTATCCTGACTTTAACACTCTCGCCATGGCCTTTCTCACACATTTCCAGCTATTGGTTCACTATGAAAATGGCACCCATCTATTAATGTCACTCAAGCAAGACATTGCGACTCACTTTTCTGATCACATCCATGAATGGAGATGTAGGCACCATCTGATTAGGTTTGAAATTGATGATCAGTTGTTGACCGAGTGGTTTACCAAGTCATTTGTCAACAAAATTGTTGAGGACATTGCTATGGGTGGATGCATCACTAAGGAACAAGCCATCGCATGTGCCTAGTATCTAGACCTTGTCTATTCACAATCTGGCACATTATATGATGTGTTTCTTGATGCGTCTAGACCATCATCTGACCTAACAACATCTAAGTCTCCGAATGCCCTTCCTATTGATGGAGTAATTGGTTCAGTGACTCAGAACCCAGCAAAATATTCTTCCAAACAGAAGTCGGTCTCGAATACTGCTCCTAATGATTCCTCTCACAATGCATCTGGCGTTGGTAAAACCTTGGAGGTTCACGTTGTCTAGTCTACCGCAGTGGATAAATCCTCTAAAGTTAAGAAGAAAGGCAAAGGCAAGGGTCCAACCAATGACCCAAGATACGGTCCTCCTAAATCATCTACTAGTGATGCTTCCCAATGGAAACCCAAGTATCCATGCCTCATCTGTGAGGAGGATCAATATACTAAGGATTGTCCTAGATAGTCTGAAGTTAGTCATTTTCTCAAAGGGATCCCCACTGTCCTAAAAGAGCCCTTTCCATCCCAACAGACTCAAATGATATCCGAGCCTCGGTCATCTACTTCGTCGAGTTCATAAGCATTCATGATGAGTACCCCGATCAACGTGGCTACCAGGTCAAAATATTATCAAACTCCTACCCTGCCGGATGGGAAAGAGAAAGAATGCACCCCTTCTTCATCCACCCCGTCTACTTCCTGTCCTCTCCATATAGAGCAACCTACTCCTGATTCAACCATTCGACCACCTTCTCGAGGTGTGCTTCAAAAGTCCCCGTACAATCCCAATGCTCAAGTCACTTAACATTATAACATTGTTGAAGATTTGGCTCAAGTGCCATTAGCTATGTCTCCTCTCGAGGTCCTTCAAATTTGTCCTTCTCTGCATAAATCATTATTGTCGGCTATTGGGGGTATTAATTCAGCTGACTCTAATCTCATCTGTTTTGACCTCGAAAACCACATTTCGTGTTTACCTCATCAAATTTCCTTTCTCATTCAGGTAATCATAAATGAGAAAACCATTCATAGGACTGTCATTAATGAAGGTGCTTCTACCTGCATCATGTATTTAACTTGTTGGAAGTCAATTGGTTCTCCTACTCTTAACCAGTCTCCTAACACTCTAGAAGCTTTTGATGGGCACCATTTGTGAACATTCAGTGTCCTTCCCAACCTTGCCATTACATTGGAGGGAAACACGATATATGTCGAAGTAGATATTTTTGATGCTAATCTCAACTACAATCTTCTACTCAGATGGAGTTGCACCCATGCCATGCATACTGTAGACTCCTCCCTCTTCCACATGATTCATTTTCCCCATCCAGGGAAGATAGTCACAGTCGACCAGCTATCCTTCTTTTCCTCTTCCTCCTTTGATGGAAATGTTTCATATGTCAAGAACATTGGTGCTCCTTATGAGAGTGTGGGTGCAGAACTTTTCAAAGATCTTGCCTTGATGGGCATATTTTCGCTCCCACCTCTTCATGTAGGCTCTGTCAA
>APFE030612314.1:47609-64323 GCA_000404065.3 Pinus taeda | reverse complement strand
ATATGGACACATCATCCTTTGATTTGGATGATCATCTGTTTGGAAATGATGTACACTTGATGTTTTTATATTCCTGAATATATCACAACCCGAATGGATGAAACTAGATCCGAGGTCTTCAAAACGCGTTCAATCTTCACTCGGAGTACAAGTCGATCCATGTGAAAAAATGCTCTGGAGTTGAACATGGAAAGACATCGCCTGATTACCAGCCAATGGTGTAAGTTGTTAACAGGTGCGAGAGGAATCACCAATAATGAAAATGACCCTCAAGGTACTACAATACAATTCACATGGTGTGAAAAAGCACTTGGCGTCGAACACCATGCAAAATCTCTCGGTCAAAGGCCATTGATGTAAACCTGTCGCCGAAAGTGAGAAACTTGCCATTGAGGCATGCAAGCTCCAATGTACTGAAAGGGTTGTTCCTACGTCAACTTCTTGGATAATGAGTTGATGTCAACAAGAAGTGACCCGTCATAGGAGGGCCTTAATGAATCCCACATCAACGACAAAGAACGAAGCAAATGATTTTGGAGGTGAAAACAAATTGATGATACAGGGTTTAGGGTGGCGGTCATGAAGGAATGAAGCATGAATGTATTGCAGTGGGTGAGACACAGGTGAATTGTCTGAATGACTTCTCTTGAACATATCGGTGACACTGATGATGGATTGGTAGCGTTAACCCCAAATATGGATTGTATGATGGACCAATTTTCCCCAGTCATTCCTGACCAGCACCTCTTTATTTTTGTCAAGCTTGAGGAGGATAACATATGCTTGTTATATAATCCGCCCTTCGGGCGAACCTGTCGCTATATTTTAGCGAGTCTAGCGACAATGAAACTCGTTCTTGTCCATTTGGATGAGTTTTGTCGCTATTAGGTTTTAACGAGTTTAACGGTAAAGATGACTCGGTCCCTTTCAATTTTAGAGAGTCTGAAAGAAATGGAAAGGAGACTCCAACGATTATTTTTCGTCATATAATCCCTTAAGTCTGAAAAAGAATAAAATAATACAAAAGTGATGAATTTTCGATAGTTTTAACGAGCTGAACAAGGAAAGCGCTCGATCGTTTTATGTAATAATCCCTCAGGTCCAAAAAGATTAAAATCTAGAGGAGGAATAACACTTCTAATGCCTTTAATGAGTCAGAAAGGCCAATCGCTCAGCAATCATTTCATATTTTACGAGTCAGGTGAAAATAGCTTAAAGAAGACTCGTTTTCGAGAACAAGTGATGGTTTCAGGTAGCAGCTGATTCCAGGTAAGATTTGGAATTTTCCAATCACGATAGTGTCACAAGGATGGCTAACAGAATCACTCTTCGCAGATGTTCCTCGAAGGGGTAAACAATCATATGGGGGTGAATGATCGGCTAAGAGTGGAGGTGATGGCGAGGACACGACCAAGGCTCAAAAGCTGGCGATAAGGCATTCACAATGGTTATTTATCGGTTCAATTTTTAATGAGCTTAAACACTGGGGGAAACATTTGCTCATGACTTATGTTTATTTTTTAACGAGCTTGAACTATGCGCTAAAACTGCTTGTGGAGGGTTTATTTTTTAACGAGCTTGAACTCTGCGACAACATTGCTCGCTAGTCATATGATAAGAATGTCTCATTCGAGATGCTATTTTGAAGTGGCTTACATCTCTCAAGCTTTACCATGGATCCTTTTTTTATGCAAGTTAGGAAATGACTAGCCTTACACGTTTAAAGGGTTAGAAGTCCTAAAAATTTTAAAAATAAATAGCCGCTCTTCACTTGCATGCGGAAAGGTTTGCATACCCCCAAGTATAGCGAAAAATTTCCAGGTTACCAAGAAAGCTCTATCCGCGTAGCAGATAAAATGCTTCCTCGGTGATGCCTATCGAAACAGACAAAGGTGAATGGCGCAGACGCATTCCACTGACATAACTTTGACGAAGGTATCTTATTCCAACCTGATCCCATTTTCCTGTAAGGACGGGTTCATCAAACTAGTCATATATCCCTCGCGGAAATCGACTCTATACCCAAGGTTTTCCTGCCAAAGCAGACCAGGGTGCATGCCCCCTGGGTTTCAGTCACATCTTCCTGAATCACTCGCGCTCATCAGGTGGACGAACTGGAGACCGATGAGACATTTCTTGCATGGAAAAGACCATTTAGGGGATGGCATTTGACTATTTTCGATGTGTGAACTAGGGAATGACATTTTGGTCTACGAGCTTGACCATTTTGCCTTCGTTGCGGAAAACACATTACTCTAAAGAGTGAGGAGACGATGGCTCCCATGCAATAAATATAGTCGCGTCCAAGGAGTAGATTATAATCTAATTGTCCTGAACTACCATAAACATTCATGTGAACAATTTTCCTTCTCAAAGTAATGGGCACATTTGGAAGGATCCCTAAAGGTCGACTGGTTCCCTTGTTGAAGCCTGTCAGATTTCTCATTTCAGGCAAAAGCAATGGCGAAACAAGCGCTTTCCAAGAATTTGAGGAAAGGATACTCACAGAAGCCCCTTCATCGATGATTGTACCAACCATGACCATTCTGTAGCCTTGTACAATGATTCTGAATGGTACACTGGCTAGTAAACGGGGTCTGCCTAGTAGATTCCAGTCAAAGGAAACGACTAGGTTGCTTGGTGGTGGGACCGAATAGACGGCCGGATATGACTCTGATGAACTTCCTTCCTATGATAAAGGAACGGGAGGACTACCCCCAAGTTCATCGGAGTCTTTGTTGATGAAAATAATTTGAACGGTGTCGTTCTTTTTCTCTTCAGTGATGGTATCATTCGAAGATGAACACTCTGAAGGCAAGACCGGGTCAACTTCCGTATCGACCCTTTGCCTTTCATCTGGTATGGATTTAGAGGGTTCATTTTCAATGATAGATGCTTTGGCCAACCACAATGACAGGCCAGCCGGATTTTCAACCGGTGGAGGACTTGGTAAGAGTTTTTTATATCCAGGAGGAATTTGTAGCGGTGAAACCGGATGATCATCCAAAACTCTTTTAGCCTCATCAAGGAAGGGACAATGGTGGATGGCGTGATTGCCTTCACACAACTTACAAGGAGATCTGGGATTCCTTCTTTCCCCATGTGCTTCACTTTCACTGGTTGATGGTGAGCATTCAACATGATCGCCAGAGCTTGACGCTACCTGATTGTGCAAACGAAGAGACCAGTCCCTTAAGATCCGAGGGATGCAGGGACAATCTGGATGATAGTGGTCTCCATTGCAAATGACATAAGGAGATTAGGTTTTGACTGCGCGGTGTGAGAATTTTCGCTAGACGACACTTGGTTGCCCCCTTTCGATTTTGGTTCCTTTTTCTTCTTTTCCTTTTTCTCTTGCTGCTTCTTCTTCTTCTCAGTTACTTGATTTTTAGCTTTATCGGCTTTATCAAGCGAAGAGGAAGGAGGAGAGGGAGAATTAGATGAAGTAGAAGGTTAGGAGGTCACTCTAGTGTCATCTAATTTCTGATTTGATTGTTCAGGAATTACGGGATTCTGAATGACAGAGGTAGAGAAGAGCCAGACAGGCAAACCAATTGTCAACCCTGGAAGTGACAAAGTGGCCATATGGGGTGCACCAACATCTCCCCAAGAAGGAGAAGGGACTAGGATTTCCTCCAAGGGGAAATCCTTGGTTGGTAGACTCCATTTTCTCAACCTAAAGACCAATGGGGGAATTTGTGATGTTATTCCGATTAAAATAAATTTTAGACGTTTTGACACAACTTGTTTTTTCAATTTTAAAGAGTCGAGAAAAAACAAAAGATGACTCTAGTCACCTTCAATTTTTATTGAGCCTAAAGTGACAAGTGCTCAGAGGACCTTTTCCTTTAAGGAGTCTAAAAGGGAGAAAAATGGACTTCTCTGGAGATCTAGGCAGAGAGGATTACAAAAACAATAGCAAAACTGCAGAATAGTTCTTACGGTACGGCAGTCAATCTTCCCAAATGTTGTGTTCAGTACATTGTGATCAATAGGGTGGCAGACATGGCTTCCTAAGGATAAATGATGCAGCCTATTTTGGTCTCTCAATATATACTCGACGATACGTGGGAGCACAAGTCCATACTGGCACTTGCCATCTTAGAGTTGAGGAATCACCCAACCAACACTGAAAACAACAGTTACCAGGCTTTACGACGCCGGAATACGTCTCCAGCCTAGACCTCTAGATGTTGTGCATTAAGTTCCAAAGCGTTGTTAGATTCATTAAATTTATTTTAAGTTGATCTTGCTTAACAATTTTCCTTTCAGGTTCACCGCGTGATGTGTATATAATTCCTAAAATGCAGTCTAAGATGATAAACAAACATTTAATCTTCTTTCGGCAATGAAAATCCTAGCTACTAAGGAAAGAAAGTTAAGAATCTTTCTGCAAAGAGCACAGAGCACACGCTAAATGCACTGTCCTAAATAAAACCAAGCAGTCAAAATGCAAATGCACATGCATGTATTTGTTTTCAGCCTTCTTAATGTATGAATGATGATAAGAAAGCTAGGTGCAAATCTGAATTACTTTTAAAGCGACAATACTCAACAAATTTCTTTTTCAAAATGAATTGAAGGTAAGAGAGACACTTTGTGATTTCGAAATGAAAATTGCTTTTCGACACTTTAAAAACTACTAATTCAAATCATATGCAATAGTAACTGTATAATCAACTATAAAGAACAATGGGATTGTCTTCTAAAACTGGAAATGACAGCTACGACACTTTCAGATCCAGAAACGACAGTTTGACTATGCTACTTTTTGCAAAAGAGAACTAAAAATGACGCTCAATACATAAAAAACACTTACAGTTCTTTGCACTAAGGAGGTGGAATAATGCAATAGAAGGGGGTTTTCACAAAAATACACTGACTATAGACAACAAAACTCCTGAATAGGACTGAAAACAGTGAGAAAAAAAACCACAGTCTGAAGGTAAAGTTAACCTTCCCTGACCATCGCACCTGTTACACAGTGAAACCAGTATGCAACGCACCTACTGCACTCAGGAAGTGTGATGCATACAAACTGCCTTGAAGGCAGGGTGCAATGGTACCAGTGCAAGACTTTAAACAAGTTTTCACTCACATTTTACAATTCAATTCAGGGATTTAGGCTGAGTAAGTAATGTTCAGTGTATGTAAAACACATGGGTGATCTAAAGAGGTTACTAGAGCCACCACTTAGGGAAATTAGATTGCTTGCAGATCTATTGTTTAATTCATAAACAAAACCTGGAGATAGACTGAAGCAGCATTGATCTACTTTACATTTGTATAACAAATGCATCTTGAAGGCTAGCTGGCTTGACTTCAGGCTTCGTCTGTGAGTTTATAAAAGAAACAAAGATAGATAGGCTAACAAACAATCTAGTTTCTCCCCAGTGGAGTCGCCATTTTGTTACCGGGAATAGTGTCCACTCGGATGCTGCTATTCCCACTAAGATGGGTGGCTATCTTAGAAACAAAAAAGTAAAGTCTACTCTCGTTTTCTTTTATGAAAATAGACAAGAGGAGAACCAAGAAGACCAACCTTAGTCTTGCGCTTGATTTCCTCTCCTTCTTGATAGAGCTTCACCGCTTCTTCTTCGTCTGCCCAACTTAAAAGAGAACCTATGGAATCACAACAACATACTACTACCGAAGAAACAAAGATCTATATTCATAAATAATACAGGACCAGATGTGTGTTAACCATACAAATGCATATATAGACAAGTACACAAGAATATGGAAGAAAACTAGAATAGCTTTATTAAGATGAAAAGTAGCAAAAGGATTACAACCATGTGTTCTGACCCAACATCATCCTCCATCTAGAAATCCCTTCTTCACCTCAAGCAAAGCTTAGATCACCCAACACTATGAATATACACCAGAAAACCAACAACACTTCTCTATAAGATACAAAATTCCAATCTCTGGATCTCTGTGATGAGGGATCCATATATAGATGATTATAGGGAGGTGAGTCATCTTCTGGGGTCTTGATTAGCGTCTTCTCTCTGATAGTTCCTGCTTCCACTTGGAGAATGATGATCTCTTACTCGTCCCTGGTCGAAAATAGAGAGGCAAGTGTCAGAGGGGAAGCTTTAGGAAGATTCCATGGTCTTCCACCTCACATTTTGTCCCTGCCATTTGTCCATTCCCGACCATCGCACCCTACAAAGGAGAAATTCAGTATGCATCGCACCTTGTACACTGGGAAGGTGATATGCATCGCACCCTCTACACTGGGCTTTCAGTATGGTCCAGTTTTGACCATTTATGAGCAGTTTTCAGTGGAGAACTTCTAGGAGATGATGTAATCAGCTGACCTTGTTCCTTTAGGTAGTGAAGCAACAATTTTAGGGACTTAGGAGCCCTCAGTTTATGGACATTTATGATTGGGGTTGAAGTGCCCAAAAATGTATATAACAACTATTGGCTCTTTTGGGAACAGTCCGTGGAGCGCAGATTGAGGTCTCATCCGAAATAGTATGGGAGGGTGCTAGAACTAGGTTTCCACACCCTCGGGATGTCTGATGAGCTTCTGATAGTCCACGATTTGACCCTGCATGTACATCACTACGCGCACCTATTAGTGCCTTACAACCTATGATGTTGCCTCCATGTAGCCTTAATCAGGGCGCAATCTGTATTATAACAAAGTTCCTTGCTATTTAATCTATTATTACCTGATTAGTCAACTTATTTGTGTAAGACTAGTGATAAGTAACAGTATATCTAGTAATCATATAAGTGTGTGCGATGAAAAAAATAGTATAAATGTAAAGAAGGCAATACACAAGAATATTCACAGAAATTGGAATCAACTTCTCTTTATTATTCTTCATTCAATATTACAAACTCGACACTACCCTACACACTCAGCTGCAGGGGTCCGTACACCCAACTCCAGACTCTACTAGGCCTATGCACACTCTATTGTGGAGCCTCTTCCTACTACTATGACCCAATACACTTAGACTCATACTCTATGATTGAACCATTTGTATTCCTCTATCTCTCTAATTCGCTATCTTTACAACTTAGAGCCTCGTTCTATTTATACAATCCCATGGTCCGCAGACCATGGGTAGGCCAACATGACATTACATTACTTTACAATACTTAGGGTGGACAACCCTATGACTCAACCTATACTTCATGCTCTACACCCCCAATTCGTGGAGTCTTATAATAAATTTGACCAAAACTTGGGCTTTGAGCCCCAAAACATGCTATGGGGGGATTCCATGCCCATCAGGTCCCCAACACAATCATCATGACTCATCCCTGAGTCACTCTGTCGACACAGAGATCTTGGCGTGAAGTCCCTCCAACTAATACCGATGGCCTAAATCTCGGTAGCACACTGAGCCGCTGCCTGTTGTACTGGCTGCATTCTTGCTTCTGAATCATTTGCGTCTGAATTGTGTCCTTACCTTGATACCAACATCTGTTGCATGTGTTTATATTCCCACACCCTTCTTTGGCTCCTCGGGTCACAAAGACTATTCTTTGGCCGGTTAGTCAGAGAGCCAGCCCACCTGTGTAGGGTTTTAAGCGATTGTCATTTACTTTGCCTAGGAAGGGTTCTCCATTTAGTTTGACTAGTTGGACCGTGCCTCCATCTGTGACCTCCTTAACCACATTTGGTCCCAGCCAGTGCATTCTGAATTTGCCTAGAAATTTTTGAAACTTACTGTCATACAGCAACACTAAGTTGTTTACCTTGAAGGTGCGCAACTTGATATGGTGGTCGTGCCAAGAATTTTCTCACTGATTTTGTACCTACTGATGAAATCCTGCCAAAAACTATTCTTCCTCGAGTTCTTCTAATTGCTTAAGCCTTTCTTCCTGAGCTTCGTGGTCCATCATGCCTGTGAGTGCTACTATTCACAGACTAGGTATGATGTATTCCATCGTCATGACAACTTCCATGCCATAGACTAACCTGAAAGGTGTTTGTCCCACTAACTTCTTGCATGTTGTCCTGTACACCCATAATATGACAGGTACGTGCAGGTCCCAGTCGTTTCACTACATGTTACATACTTTGGTCAGCGCAGTCTCCAACATTTTTTTGAATGCCTCTACTATCCCATTGGCTTGTGGGTGGTATGGTGTACTTTTCTGATGATACACATGGAACTCTTCTATGAGCACGCTAATGGTTTCATTCATGGAATGTGTTCTGTTATCACTCATTCATATTTTCGGACAGCCAAATCATTTCAACATGTTTTTGAACAAAAAATTCGTAGTCATAGCGTTCGTGCAGTCCTTTGCCGGCTACGCTTTCGCCCATCATATTAGGTACTCCGTCCCAGTGATGATGTAGCATGCACCTATCTTTCCCTAAGGTTTGATTGGGCCCACAAAGTCGATTGCCCATTTTTCAAATGGTTTTAGTGTCATTTGTGGATTTAGTGGCAACTCGTCTCTTCGTGATCGTTTTCCAGTCCTTTGACATATATCGCAGGCCTTACAGTGCACTTTCAAATCCTGGTGCAGGGTCAGCCACCATAACCCTGCACGAAGAATCTTTTGTGCAGTCATGCGTCCCTCATAGTGTCCTCTTGCAGTGCCCCCATGTGCATCTGTGAGGATTTGACCTCGTTCAAATTCAGGTACATATATTTACAATATCTCATCATTGCCCATTTTGTAGAGGTGCCCTGCGATGATAGAAAATTCCATTGCGCACACCACCATTTCCTTCTTCTGTTGGACTGATTATTCCTTCAGCGCAGTCCCTATTGTTAGAAAATGGATTATGTCTTCGAAGTGTACATCCGTGACACGTACTGCAAAGAGTTGTGCATCAGGTAATCCCTCTTCAAAATTCATTGGTTCCTCGCCCGTCTCAATTCGTGACAAGTGATCTGGTCCTGCATTTAGGCGTCCCGACTTGACTATGACCTGAAAATCATATTCTTGAAATAGTAAGATCCATATACATATGCGCCCCCCAACACAAGCTTGTTCACCAGGTATTTCAACGCGGAATGGTCAGGGTACATCTTGAAATGTCCCCCGAGTAAATAGTGTCAGTATTTTTGGAGCATGTACACCATTGCCAACCCCTCATGCTCAGTGGTGGAATAGTTCTTTTCTACTTTGGACAATCTCCAACTTGCAAATGCAATCGAGTGATCCACGCCCTCCATGTCCTCCTGTGTGATTACGGCTCCCAACACAATACACGACACATCGACATGTACATGAAATTCCACATCCCATTTTGGGAAGACCAGGATTAGAGAGGAGGCCAGTTTCCCCTTCAAGACATCCAAACTCTTCATGCAATCATCATTCCAGCAATATGTAACATCCTTTTTCAATAGTTTTGCCATCGATGCTATTATTGGGGCATAACTTTTGATGAATTTCCTATAGTATCCAATGTGTCCCAAAGTAGCGCGTAGTTGTTTAACACTTCGCGGTGCTTCCAAATTTAGAATAATGACAATCTTCACAGGGTCCACCATTAAGCCTTGTTTGCAGACCACATGTCCCAGCAGGTTTCCAAAGGGAACGAGGAAGGTGCACTTCTTCATGTTCAGCACAATCTGGTGTCGGCAACAAGTATCCAACATCAAGCGTAATCTCGCTACATGGTGCTTAACTAATCCAAAGATAGTCTAATCATCCAGATAGACCTCTAAGAACTTGTTGATGCATTCTTTGAATGCAGCCACAATTATGTGCGAAAATATAGTTGGCGCATTCTTCAGTCCAAATGGCATAATGGTGTATTGAAAGGAGCCCCATTCTATTGTGAAGGTCATTTTTCTCCTATCTTCTTGTGCGAAAATTGATCTGATGGTACCATGAGAAACCATCCATGAATGAGTATGCTTCCTGACCCCCAAAATTCTCCAGTACTTCATCTGTGAATGGTGTGGGGAATGGATCATGTAAATAGGCATCATTCAGGTTTCTGAGGTCCACACATATTCTTATTTCACCATTATGTTTCTTCTTCTATAATACCATAGGATTCACCCAGTCATATTCTTCCATTGGTTCAATAATTCCAGCTGTGAGCATTTTGTCTAACTCGTCGCAGACCTTTTCTTTATACTTTGGATTCAAGTGGTAAGGTTGCTACTTAATTGGCTTTGTGTTAGGTTTCAGGGTGATCTTCATCATCCCTAAGTTGCCAACGATCCTTTTTAAGTCCGTAATTTTGGTCGAGAACAAGTCTTCATATTCACAGAGTAACTTAGCGGCCTTATCCACCATGGCATCGTCCCAATAGTCTCCAAGTGTTGCATACTTCGGCTCCGCTTCCGTTCCAATGTTAACCTCCTTTGTCTTTAGTGGCACGGTGATGTTGGGGTCTTCAAGTGATGGTCCTTGAATCTCGCGACAACCTTCCATTTCTAAAATGTTAATATTTTGTGGGTCTTCATCATCCTCCTCAACATTTACATTATAACACTCTAGCGCGCAACTCAACTGTGTAGCACATTTTGGTTGAAGTACTTCCATTGGCTCCTGGATTATTTTAAAGATAGTTGTTTTTACTACCTATAGCACATCGTCAATAGTATTTTACCAACGATCTTCAAACATGAATGTTAACATAAATCCCTCATGCAAGACATCTCATTTGTTCGTACCACAGTGGAGCTCCGTCTCGGTATACTAATTCATGGGTATGACGTCCAAGGTATGATAGAATAAATGTACCATTCAGGCTATGGCTCTTCCCCGTATACCTTGGTCCATTTCGCGAGGTGTGTGTGTGGATCATCTCATCCGTCGTATTTGTCTACTAGCTGTATCTATGGTTTCCCAAATCGTAGGCGCATCATTCTTCTACTTCCATGCCAGTTCTCAAAACTTCCCTGATGCATACCCCACCATCATGTGGGTGTTGCGCCCAGTGCCCACTTCACTGCATCGAACCACTATTGTTATGGTACTACACTTTCAAATTTGCTCAAGAATTCATCCACCGCTATCAACCCATCATATGTCGGAAAATCCCTTGCTTCTGTGATCATGCAGTGCAGTGATCTAACCATCATGTTGCATTTAAGCATTGTTACTTCATGAAGCCAATTCTACCATCACTCTATCTTTTCATCTAAATCCAAAGTGTAGGAGCTTTCACGCTCCCACGAAATCCTTCCATCTACAGTCGGATTCACCCAATCCTCTTCTCATGCAGTTATCTTGTAAATACAATCAATATCGTCATCACTATCATCGTCGACCACCGGTTCAGTGTATCACAACCTGTGATTCTGCCTTCGTGCAGCCTTACTCAGGGCGTGATTCATATTATACCCAAGTTCCTTGCTATTTAATTTGTTATTACCCAATTACTCAACTTATTTGTGTAAGACTAGTGATAAGTAACAGTATATCCAGTAATCATATAAGCGCGTGCAATGAACAAAACAGTATAAATGTAAAGAAGGCAATACACAAGCAGATGCACAGAAATTGGAATCAACTTCTCCTTATTATTCTTCGTTCAAGATTACATACTCAACACTACCCTGTGCACTTAGCTACAAGGGTTTGCATACCCAATTGCAGACTCTACTAGGCCTTTGCGCACTTAGCTACAGAGCCTCTTCCTACTACTATGACCCAATACGCTTAGACTCGTACTCTATGCTTGAACCATCTGTATTCCTCTATCTCTCTACTTCGTTATCTTTATAGCTTAAAGCCTCGCTTTATTTATACAATCCCATGGTTCACGGACCATGGGTAGGCCAACATGACATTACATTGATTTACAACAATCAGGGTGGACAACCCTATGACTCAACCTATACTTCGCCCTCCGCACCTGCAATTTGTGGAGCCTTACAATACATTTGACCAAAACTTGGGCTTTGAGCCCCAAAACATGTTGTGGGGTCATTCCATGCCCAACATGTATCATCAAATAATTGTTCATTTGTGTAATGTAAAGGAGGTTTCCCCCTCGAAGAGGCCAATTTATAAGGTGTTGATCTATCTTTTTTATCTTTTTGTGAGCCAGTTTCAAAACAAGGTATAAGTTTTCTTATGTCGTATATTTGGTGCTTGGTTGTTTGATTATGATGTCTACTTGGTGTTTGAGTGTTTGGTGCCTAGTTGATTTATTTAACATGGTATGTTTCAATTTGGTTGAATTTTTGATGAATTTCATAATATGAGTATGTGTTCCAATGATATTGCTTTAAGATGGTTTTAGTAACACATATGTTTTGAGACAATTGATATGTACTTGAGTGTAGTAGGTGACAGTTATAACATTATGTATAATGACTATGAGTTGACTATGGATTATGACATGATTTTTAGTCTTGGTGAATGTTTATTTCAAATTGATAGATATGATTGTTTTGATGTTTGGAACATGTGGTTGACATGTGTGAGTAGTTGCAGGGTAACATGCTAGGTATTAACATGACAAGGTAACACTTGATGTGTTTATATCACTAACAATCAAGTGATGTGACAATTCATAGTAACACTCAATTGTAGCAAGGAAAAGGTAAAAGGAATAAATTGGACAAGAATTTCTTTGGCTATGTTTGGAAACCCTAATTCCAAACAAACGAGTGCTTTGCATACAGGGATATTAGCTAGTCTTTAGGTACAGGTGGATCTGTCAAAGGAATTGGAATCCCTTGAGATATGATGTGGATGTGTTCAGTTGCAAGCAACGTGCTTGGCACAACAAGATGAGGTAACTCATGTATTGTTACATTTATTTATGCACTAACAGTTATGTGTTAATGACAACAGGATGCAAGGGATCGCATGGCAAGAGATATTTCCATGAATCTTGATGAAGGCCTAGGTTGAGTTTTCCTTGGGAATCATAGGGATTGAGTCATGGTGTCTGTTGTTAGTTTTGAGATTTTGGTCTTTTGTGATTGTTGTGATTTTAAATTTTGATTGTGTCTGGTGCATAGCTATGCCACTTTGTTGTGGTGTCCTATTGCTTTCAATTTTCATGGCTTTGCTTCTTGTTTGTTTCTTGGTATTTCCTTTTATGTTTTGAGTCTTGGGAATTGGTTGGGAAAGAGGAAAAGTCAATGGAGTTTGGGGAGAGCTGTGTGGTACCCAACAAATGATGTAAGACCCGGATAAAGCTCGGTGCATGAGTGAGTACAACAAAATGTAAGACTATGACAAATGGTTGGACTGGTTGGGTCCATTGTAGTAAATGGATGGTAGTAGTACAATCAGGAGAAAGGTAACCAGAAAAGGTAAAGTAAATGGATTTGAGGTGTCAATTTCCTTTGCTATGCTAGGAACAATTGTTCTCAATGTTGTGCATGAATAAAGGAAGTTCTCTTAACCTTAATCTCATAATATCTGGCAATTTTGTTGCGATCATGATTATTTTGATGTTTATATATGTATACATGTAGGTGTGTATGTATGTCATGTATGATAGGGTGATCATAAATCATGATTATTTTATGCTAATGTTTATATGTACATATATATGTATGTATGACGTTGACTGACGAGATCATTATTATTTTATGTTGATGTTTATGTATATGTATGTATGTATCCATGTATCTGTGTCACTGTTTCACAAGATCATTAAGAATCATCCTTGTCAAGGAATGATTTCTTATGATGGTGAATGACCTAAAGAGATTCCTGGTTCATGAGAAATAAAGTGGGATGAGTAGTCATGACAAACATATGAGGTCAGTATCATGTGATTATGAATTTATATTATATGCTTGTATTATGCCTATGCTTATGTCATGGACACGTTATACAGAGGGATACATCAGCAAAGTGAAAGCAGTGTGGTTTGCAGCATGTTGGGCCAAGCATGAATAAGACACTGGAAGTAAGATTTCTTGTTAAAGAGTCAATGTAGTTTTGGATGTGTGGTGCGAATGTTGTGCATATTTCTTATACGTTGTACTTGTTGAATTTGTGATGTTGTGTTCATGCAATGTGGTGTATATTTAGTGTGTGTACATGTTGGATATGTAGTGCTATGTACAAATGATGCTATGTACATGTTTGATATGTAGTGCTATGTACAAGTGTTGTTGCATGCATGTTGTACATGTGGTGCTATGTACATATGGTGTGGTGTGCATGATTGTAAAAGTGGTGTTGGGTGCATGTGGTGTTCTGTACATCTTGTACAAGTGGAATTGTGTGCAGGTGGTGCTATGTACATTTATTTCATGTGGCCCTATGTACATGTGGTGTCACGTACATGTCGTGCATGTGGTACTGTGTACATGTGGTATTGTGTACACGTTGTACAATGGTGTAGTGTACATATGGCATTGTGTACACATTGCGCAGGTGGTGTCACCTACATGTGATGATGTGCACATGTTGTGTAGGTGGTGCTTTGTACATGTGGTACTGGTGTATGTGTGAGATTGAGCGCATGGCATACATGCTATGTTTCAAACATGCAGTGCTATGTATGTGCATTGCGTAGTCATGGTATCATGACATACGCAGTCATTGTGTTACACTCTATATACGTATTTGTGTTGTGTTGTACACCAAGTGTAGGTGTATGAGTTGTGTTGTACATCGAATATAGGTGTATGAGTTGTGTTGTATACCAGGTGTACATGTATGCATTTTTTGGTGTTGTACATTGTGTGTGGATGAATTTCTTCTCATGTAAATTGTACATGTATACATATGTACACTACGTGTAGGTGTATGTGTTGTATGTCAGGTATAGGTGCATGTGTTGCATGGTGTTAAATGGCATGTGTGATTGTATGTGTGTGATGCACACTATGCTTATGTGCACCTGGTGGAGGAGAAGGCATTAGGTGTTTGCTGGGTGTGGCAACTAATCCGATGTGTGTACAAAAATAACAATGGAAAAAGTAAATATTAATGAAGGATAAGTATCGGTATTGTATTTCAGTTTTACTATGCATATGATTTATGATTATGGTTTATGATGGTTACATGTGATTTATGATTTTGATCTATGATGGCTGTGTTTTGACCTAACCTAATGTGATATTTTACACATGTTGATTTGGTCAAATATACTAGTTTGACTTGTTGTGACAGGAAGCGAACAGGATTGCAAATGTATGTTATTGACAAGCTATCAATGAGGAATGATTTGAGGTTATCTTAATTTACTTGAATCTAATGGAAATTATGTGCATGGAATAAGAATGCATGAACATGCCCATTGGGCGGTTGAAATCCACTACAAGAATTAGCAGTAGTAGTGAAAGAAATTGGAACATGCACCAATATGCTAGTAAATCACTTCAGGAGCAGGGCCATTGTGGGACATTGGTACCCAATGATATCCATTGATTTCCATGATCATGCTATGACTAGTATAATGGTTTTGAGAGAGGTATATACCTTGGTTTTTGTATCATCCAATTCGAGGAAGCCTTGCCAAAGGATGGACTGCCTGGGAGGGGGGTGCCAATGGAACTTGGAAGGTGAGTGACTGCATAGAAGGGATTGTCTGGATTGCCTGAGGGATTGTGTAGCAGAGAAGGAAAGGTCAGGTATGGATTTGTTTTCATCATGAGCATTGCCAAATGGAATCAGATGCACATTGGGAGTGCACCCTAGAACAATGAGTTGGTAACTGTTCACAGATAGGAAAAGTGGTGTGGGATTGCAATGCTAGACATTAGATACAACTTTGATTGTGGTAGCAGATTCTAGACTTCCTAGGAAGGAGGTGAATCCTGGTACTACTTTGAGGGTGGAGGTGTGAGCCTCTAGATTCCCTTGTTGATTGATATGGGAATAGTATCCTTTATTTGCTACTTTAGCAAACGTGCATATGTGTATACGTGGACTGTAAATGCCATAATGAGTTATATTATAAAGCTCCAGTAAACGGTATATTTCCATGTTTTAGCATATTTTCATTGTAAATACTATAATGAGCTATGTTATAAAACTCCATGGGAAATATGTTTTGTTTTCAGAAGTCTTGTTGGTTGTAGGTGTCATTGAACACCGAGGATGATGTTCCTCCAAGAGGGAGGGTTTTGTAACAGCCTTGGTGAAAATTCCATGTAATAAAAGTTAAAAACAATAACCATAGATGAATGGGACACATATTCAAAGTTGGATGGTGGGAAGGACATCCTAATGGGTGTTGATTCAGTTTATTATGGCTAAAGGAATCTGACAAAGGCAATGGTTAAGGCTTTGGAAAGGCATGAGGCATTTATTGGCATTAATTTATGAAAATAAAGGAAATTAGGAGAAAAGTAGGGTGAAAATTCACAGGTTGCATGTGAGGAGTCAATTGAAGGAAAATAATGGAAAATGAAGAAAATAGAGGCCTCCTTAATAAAAAGGCTTCTAAGGATCAGTGGGAAAGGCTTGGTTAGTTCATTTTTTGATCTCTTTCATTATTCTCTCTGTCTCTCTCTCACTCTTGGACACTTAGAGTTTTCTTGGAGCACTTTGGCATTGGATCAAGAAACACAAAGAAGGCAAGAGGAAGCAAAGATCAAATAGGGAAAGGCAAGATCAAGTAGTTACAATAGGCTTCATTGCAAGTATCAACTTGCATGTATATTTTTCGTGCTAGATTTGGCGTGAATGGGATTGCATGTGTTTCTCTTCTACCATGGCATGATTTTTTCTAGGTGTGATAGTCTGCTCAACCTAGACTTGACATTTCCTGATAGCCTTGATGAGATGGGTTCTCTCATTCGGCTTATGTGGGATGGTCGAATTGGATTCGAAGCTGAGT
>APFE030612312.1:0-19683 GCA_000404065.3 Pinus taeda | reverse complement strand
ATTCTTAACCCATTCTTTGACTTCATTGGCTTTTATTTATCTACAGCTTAAGGATTCATGCATTAGTCTTCTATCATTCTTAGAAACTTTTGGAATTACTTCTGATTTTAATTCCTTTTCCCATTCCAGGATGGATGAAAATTTGATCTTGATGTACTTATGTTCTTCTACTAAGGAATCAATCCTCTCATTAAGATTTAAAATTTCTTGATAGAATATTGATATTTTATCTATGCACTTGTAAAACTTGGATTGATCCTTTCTTAAAATTAAGCATATTTGTAATGCCTATTCTTTGAAATTTTATAAACTTTATATTGATTCCTAGTTTTGATTGAGTACAAACTTAAGAGAATCATCTTACTCTTTCAGAGTTGTGGTTATGATTTCAATGTTACTTTCAGTTCCTTCTTTCAATATCCGAGTTTTATTCTCACGGGCCTCTTTCAATTCCTGAAAATGTTGAGCATGTTTTGATTTTAACTCGTTCAATTACATCTAGAATCGATTCTAAATATTTTCCCCTTTTATCATAAAACCTTATAAAAGAGTTGCATAATATATTTCCCAGTTATCTTCATTAAATATTTTCCCCTTCTCTAACTTTATTTATATTCCTTTAATTCTTTGTAACTTATGCTCATATGAACTTGCAAGCTCATTGATATGATATTGACTATAATTTACAAATGCAACCAAATCGTGTGAAGACTCCTTGGCCTTTTCCTTAACATCACCTTGGGCTTGCCAATTGTATTCATAAACAGTTTCTAGAGAATCAAAATTTATTTTCTTAGTTTTTCTAACCATGAACTTAGTCTAGGAATTAAAGAAATACTCTGTGAGAGAAGGAAAAGTATCAAAAATTGTTTCAAGTTCACAAAAGGGTTTAAATAGAGAATAATCCCAAGGAATATCAGTTGAAATAGGTGTCATTGAAGTATCGAGAGATGTCTAAATTACTAAAGATTTATCAATCTTTGTCTATTGTTCCAATGTCTCTTTATCCTTTTTAGAAAAAAATATCATCAAATATTTGCTTATCCTTTTCTACATCAATCTCAATTTCTTGACTAGTTATGTTCTCTGACTTCCTGTGCTCTATTTCTTTAGGAGAATTGATAACAATGATCTCATGATCACGCACTATTTTCTTGTTTGTTGAATTTACTTTTTTTGGGTCCTCTTTATTTTTCTCAAGAACTTCTGTGGTTGTAGCATCTTTTGTGACATGTTGATCTTCCTTTATAACTTTTTCTTCCCTTATAACCACTTCTTCACCTGTAACAAAAACATCTATTGGTTTTTAAATTTGAATTCCTTGCTCATATTGAGAGATAGAGGGAGGATCTAAAGTAATCTGTTTGAAATTAAATTGAAAGAACTAAAAAGTTTTAAGTTCTTCTATAGAGATATTGACATGGAGGCTTTTCTCCCTTCAGAATCCGTTAAAGATATTTTCTAATTATTGTATTTTGACACTTCCTTCAACATCTAAGAGCTTTCCTCTATCAAAATCCTATTGGAAATCACCAATGGCTATGAAAACCTAATCGAAAGGAGGATCTTGATGAGTGAAAATTTTAACATAGTTTACTTTTATATTATGATTACCAATAATTCCATGGGTGTCATACTCATAATGAGGTAAGGAATAAAGCCAAAAATCTTGGAGCTCCTTTGATTCTTTGAATGCATGTCCCTAGTCTCTGATATTTATTTCTCCAAATTTAATTGGAAACATAGGCCAAATTTTCTTTTGCGGTTTGCTCATTTTCTGAGCTTGGACATACAAAGCAGCTTGATTTTATACTTCCCTTAAAGAAGTATTTCATAATGTATCTAGGTAAAAGGTGAGGACTAACCTCACCGACATAGACTCTTATGTAAGAAAATAGTTCTTCTACAAACCAATTTCCTGTTGATTCTAGGCTTTATTTGAAACTTTCATTGATCCTAGGAGGGGCTTTACCAAAAATAACTCCATGAAGAGGAACCATAACATAATGACAAATATCATAAAAATGGAATTTGAAATTTCTTTCCGAAAGGATTGGGGCATAATTCTGAATGGGGAGTTGTTGATTAGCTGGATAATTCCATTTGATTAGGGGAAAGGGGACTAAATCAATAATGATATCCATTATCAAAGTAGACATACAAAATATATGTTTGTAGTAGGGAGGATATCACAATGTTAATTTCAAAGTGCCTGTGATGTTGGCGATAAAATATTGGCCCAATTAAGGTGCTTTGAATCTTGAAAGATACTATGGATTATGGGAATCCATTTCATTTTATAATTTTCTGGATCCTTTTCTCCATACAGTCGGGTTAAGAATTTGATAATAAATCTGACATGTTTCTTAAAAATATAAATGGCATATTATTTGGAATATTTGAGCTTAAACCCTTCTTCTTCTTCTAGCAACCATCCTTCAATCACTTTTTCATAATTCTCCTCACATGGTTTTAAAATAATGTTTCAAAAATGGTTGAGGAATTCAATATTGAGATGAATTTCAACAGAACTGAGCTTATAAACAGGATACAAGATTGAGCTTATAAATAGGGTACTCCAGGAAGTTATAACATTCTTGTTGTGTTTTGACATAGTGCATGTTGGGATTTCCACAAGTGTGAAAATCTAGGAAATCATATCATAATAACGGAATATTTTAGCCCTCCCACTTCATTGTACCTACTTTTTGAGTTTTTTAAGTGGATTCAGAGATCAGGCTTGGGGTGAGGTCATATTCCTCTAGTTCTAGATTGTCTACTTCTTTCAATTTTACTTTTATATGCTCCATCACTTGTCTCGTCGCAGACAATTTTCCCTTCTTTCCCATTTTATGGTCTGTGAACAAAAATGAAAAACCTGAGTTATCTATGGTAAAAAAATATGAAATAAGAATGAATAATACTTTAAGAATATAATTTTACCTAAACAAAAAATCTGAAACTCAGTATTTTCCTACTTATAATCCAAATTTCTCTAAAACAATCCTAACGGTTTGAAACAACATGTAATCAAAAAATGACTTGGGAAGTTATGAACTTTGATTAAAAATCGAAGGATGCGTGAATTAATTCATATGAATTTATCATTAATTTATCATTAGTATTCCAAATGTTTTTCATAAACTGAGACAACACATGAGAATTTTAATATCAAAACCAAATAAAAAGAGTTTAAGTGTGAAACAGTAGAAACCAAGTTTCAAATCAATTTATTGATAATAATAAAAAAAATTATGCAAGTCAAGAAAAATAATATTTTATTAGACGGTTGGGTAGTTTGGAAGTTGGGTAGTGAGATGGTTGTTTATTTTCCTTGAGTTTCACTTGTCTCCAACCCTAAATATACAAAAGTTGGGTGATACCAAAAGGTCAGATGGTCGGATAGTCGAGAGATCGGAGAGTCAAGTGGTTGGGATTGAAAGACAATTACGAGAGATCGAAAGTCGCCTAGACCTTATAGTCGGGAGATAATGGTTAGGATTTTGTGTTTCAATTATTCATGAAAAACATAATCGAACCCCTGTTTTATTAATTTATTCTTTTGTTTTTTCCTTATTTTTTCAAATGTTTTGATTTTTTTTAGGGAAAACAAGAAACATTTATATAGGTCCCTTTTTTTATTTTACAGAAAAAAGAAAATAGATTTGTTGTAAACCTAAAAAGATAAAGATAAACCACCTACATCTTATGGTGAGGTAAAGAAAGCACAATATGTTGAAGCATGGTTGCTTGGGATGAAAAAGTTTTTCAAAGTCCATGACTACTCTAAGAATATGAAAGCAAAAGTGGCTACCATTAGCTTAAAAGGTAAGGATGACATTTGGTGGGATGATTTAAAGAATGTAAAAGGCATAAGAGAAGAAGAATTGTTTTGGAGTGAGTTTAAAGGAAATTTTAGAAGAAAATACCTATTAGAAAGGTATTTTTACAACAAGACCAAAGAGTTAATGAGCTCAGAATGGGGCAAATGATAGATGAGGAGTATACCACCAATTTTTTAGATTTGCTAATATATGTTCCCTACCTCATGGAGGAGAAAGATAATTTTCAAAGGTATGTCAGTGGGTTTCCAAAGTGCTTCAAGGACGTGATCGAATTCGATGATCCCAAAACATTAGATGATGCAATATGGAAATTGAAGAACTGTTATAAATAGTCAAGGCATGGTCCAAAATATAAGAAATATTGGAGGGTGGATTTAAATATAAATAAAAGGGGCATAAGGAAGTGTGGAGGTTATAAGCTACAATAAAAAATGAAAACACTACCTCAACCAACCAAGGTCGACGACAACAAAGATTCAATGTAGCAGAAAAAGGCTAATTTAACCAGCTTGTGGGAGAATAGAACAATGGAAATGGTAGGGATCCCCTAAAGTGTTGGACATAGGGAGAGAATCATAGAAAGAGGGATTGTTCCCAACAAGGGAGTAATGGAAAATGATTGTATAACGCACATAAATCCTAAAATGTGGGAGATGTGGCTCAGAGCACACCCAAGATTTATGCAGTGACGGTTGACAAGTAGGTCAATGACTAGGTGTCCATAATTGAAAGGGAAGGTATAATCTATGATCAAATTGTTGCTATTTTAGTTGCTCTAGGCCGAAATTATATCTATATTATAGCAAAAATTGTTGAGAAATTTTGATTAGCCATAGAAGGACACGAGTAATAATTGATGGTCCAATTGGTCATAAGGACAAAAAGGAGAATGAAATATTAGGTCAAAGAATTCCAATTTGAGTTGAGTGGCATGTCAACAACTACAAATTTTAATATATTGTTATTAGGGGGGCATATGATGTGCTACTAGGAATGTACACTTTATTCATGCATTGCACGAAGGTGGATTGTTATGAGAAATTGATTCAATGAATCGATGAGACTAGGGAGAGAGTAATATTGTAAGGGGAATTAAAACCCACATCAGTAAGGATGAAACAAGTCGCATAAATGGATGTATTATGCTTTTTGCCCAAATTAACAATCGCATTGAAGCTAACAATAATGTTGAGGTCAATGACCATGATACTCTATTAACATATCCCATCTTAAACTAGTTTCAAGATGTATTTCCAAAAGAGATACTAAGTTTTCCTCCTCACAGAGAAGTGGATCTCTCCATTGAACTACTACTAGGGGTCTCTCCAGCATCCACGACTCCATAAAAAATTAGCACTCTAGAGTTAATTGAGCTAAAGATATAGTTCAAGGAGATGTTGGACAATGGCTACTGAAGGCCGAGTGTGTCTCCATTGGGAGAAATGGTCTTATTCATGAGGAAGAAGGATTGCACACTCAAGTTGTGCATCAATTACATACAACTTAATAAATTCACCATTAAGAATAGGTACCCCTTTCCATAGATTGATGATCTATTTGAGTAATTGTGGGGAACAATAGCCTTCTCCATGATCAATTTATGATCAGGCTATCACCAAGTGCACATTGAAGATGAATACATCAATAAGAAAACATTTTGAACAAATTTGGGAATTATGAGTTCATGGTAGTGCCCTTTGGGCTTACTAATGCACCTACACTTTATGTGTTTAATGAACAATGCACTACACCCTTACTTGGACAAGTTTGTATTGGTTTTTGTTGATGACATATTGGTTTATTCAAATATCAAGGGGGGGCATGAAGAGAACCCAAATATGGTGATACATCCACTGAGGGAACACAAGCTCTATACAAAGCTTGGTAAATGTGACTTCTTTCAGTCATAAATCCATTACTTGGGATGCATTCTCTTAATGGAGGGAGGGAGTAATTGTTGATACAAAAAAGTTACAGCCATAATGGAGTGGTTGACACCAAAGAGCAGGGCTGAAATTCAATCATTTATGGGGTTGACAAGATTTTATAGAAGGTTCATCAAGAATTTCTTCAATATTGGTCATCCAATCACTACATTAAAAAATAAGACAAATAAATTCAAATAGATAGTTAAATGTGCTGAAATCTTTGATCAGGTGAAGCAATTTCTCACTAATGCACCTGTGCTAATAATTGTAGATCCGAGTAAGGATTTAGTAGTATACACAAATGCCTGTAAGGAGGGACTTAGTGGAGTCTTGATGCAAGAAGGAAAAATAGTTTGTTATGAATCAAGAAAATTAAATGAGGATGAGCAGAACTATGTAACTCATGACTTAGAGTTGGTTTCCACCATTCATGCATTAAAAATGTGGAGGCATTATCTCCTTGGTAGGAGATTCACATTAATGATTGATCATGTAGGGATGAAGTATTTGTTTGATTGAACTAAATTAAATGTCAGGAAATATAGATGGTTGGCCACACTTAGTGAGTTTGATTTTGAGATTAAGTACATTAAAGGAAAAAAGAATTGAGTTGTTAATGCACTCAACAAAAGACCGCAAATGTGCCATGTCACAACTATAAGTTCTTATGGAACTTATCTTAAATAAAGAATTAAAAGTGTAGGGTAGGAAGATGATAAATATCAATTGTTAAAGGAAAATTTACAACAAGTGTCTGGGGGGGGATTACAAGTAATATTTCCTCACAAAGGATGGGTTGATTAGATTTATAAATAAAATCTATGTGCCAAATGATAACAATATAAAGAATATCATATTAAAAGAGTTTCATGAAAAACAATATCCTTGCTACCCATGCTACCAAAATACTCTAACAACCATTAATAAGTTTTACTATTGGTCTGATTTAAAAATAGAAGTTGTTGAATTTATTCCTTTGTGCATATAATGCTAGCAAGTGAAGGTCGAGTGCAGGCACCCAACGGGGTTATTGCAACCTATTCTTATTCCAGAATGGAAATGGGAAGTGATTTCCATTGAATTTATTATAGGGATACCAAGGACTTCCAAAAAACATGATTCAAGCATGGTTGTGTTGGATAAGTTGAGCAAGGTGCCTCATGTATATTTTCCTATAGATTCACAGCTCATGTAATTTCCTAAAGCACAAGACAAAAATGTACTCTACTCTTTACAACAGAAGCACATAAATATCATTGAAAACAGTAATCGACAAGAGGAAGATCATCAATGACACATAACACGTTATTATCCAGGGAAAGCCATAGCTGAAAACCCCTACTATCTATATTGCATTAATCAAAATCCAAGATGAGAATACAATTCTTGTTCTCACAAGAACAATCCCTGCACAAGTATAATCAACTCTCATCTCACAAGCTAGCTCAAGCAAAATCCTTAGCCTATCCTACAGCTCTTCAGGCCCCTATTTCCTTGCCCAATTCCTAAGAGGATCAACCCATATTTAATTAGGAAATCATGCTTCCAAAACTGCACAATCCAATCTTAGGTCCATAACTGATTTCATGCATGATCTGTACAACTCATACAATCATACAATTGATAGTACACTATCCTTGCACTCTAGTATCAACTGGGTCTTCCTATTAACTAACATGCATGAGTTTCTCATGATGGAATCTTTAGTTAGCTGGAGTAGCACTAAGGATGCACTATTGCACCAACTCACTACTAGACCTCTACTAGTTCCTCCAACAGTTAGAACTAGTTTAACTGCTTATAACTCAGTCAAACTGAGTTATCTAATCATAGCTCAAATAAACACAATCTAGGCCCCTAAAACTTAGGGATCACACTTGCATGATTCATGTTCAGCGCAGGATCCCCCAAGGCATGTTTTTGGCTTAAAGCCCAAGTTTTAACTAAATCCGTTGTAAAGACTCCGCGTTTTGTAGGCACGGAGTACGAAGTTTGTAAATGAGTCATAGGGTTGTCTGCCCTTATTTTTGTAATGTAATGTCAACTTGAAGGGTCTACCCATGGTCTGCAGACCATGGGATTATATACATAGAGCGAGGCTCTAAGTTGTAAATAACGAAGGGAGAAAAAGAAAGGATGAAGAATTAAGTCTTAGTTGATGTGTAGCGTTGAGTCTTTGGGTCATAGAGTAGGAGAAGGCTCTACAGCTGAGTGCATAGAGGCCTATTAGTTTGCATCTGAGTGCACAGACCCTTGCAGCTGAGTGTGTAGGGTGATTCGAGTATGTAACCTTTAGAGAAGTAATAAAGAGAACTTTTACATCATTTTAGTGTATCTTCTTCCTGTTTTGTGCATTGAATGTATCAGATATAAATTGTATTTCTATTGTTTATATGATGCATGAACCTATATGAATGTGTTGATAAAGTGAATATAAGATAAAGTATCCGGTTACACGAAGATAAATAACTGTTATAAGAATATATGTAAGATATGCAGTGTAACTTTGGGAATTAGTGCAGATCACTGCTAGGGCAGTGCGAAATCACCTCAGCCCCTGGTGAGGGTTGTGCGAAGGCGATTGGAATAGATCACGAGGGTCTCGTAGGTTAGGTTAGTGTGATGTGACCTACATGAATCTATTCATAGTTGGACTAAAATTGACCCCTCAAACATCTCCATGGTGCAGAAACTTGATTCCAGCATCCCCCCATACTGCTTCAGGTGAGAACTTAGTCCGCGCTCTATGGCTTGTTGCCGAAAGGGCCATTAGTACAGGGAATTGTTTGGATAATTAACTCTAAACTTGGATCAGGCCCCATCAAGCCAACAAATGGTTCCATTGTTGGGACCAGAATCTGCATAGAGATGTCTGATGTCGTATCATTGGAATCCAACTAAGAAGGAAATTGAAGGTTGGTTGGACAAAAGAATTAACGAGTTCACGGCACAGGAGAACAAGAATTTGTGACTAGCAAAAGAAGAGTGGTTATACTGCTACCTATACATGGAGATCCATGAAATCTTCTTCACATCTTTCCCTACTGAGCAGTACGAGTGGATCGCGAAGCTAGCAGATACCCAAGGAAGGTGGAAGCTTGACGGTCCTATTGTGTGGACCCTAGAGTTGGTGCGCAGATTGGAAGCATCATAAGATAATATCACGTGCGCTATTGATCATTAGCTCGATCGGATTATAGGAGGATTCATCACTGAATTTGTGGTAGACACTTCAGTCAACTATAGCGAGACAGAGTGATGCTTCCTCAAAGGACCGCGAGGTAAGAATGTAAAGTCCCTAAATACTTGGATTAAAATGTTATTGTATCAAAAGAGGATTATGTAGTCACATTGATGTTCATGGCTACGCGAAGTGGAAAAAACTACAGGAACGAAGGAAGTAAGGGACTAGAGAATAGACCTTTGATTTCACCTCTACGAGACAAGGAAGAGCTTGCGAAGGTTTCTCCGCGTAGTGTGATCCATTTGATAAGGTAGAGAATTCCACGCATACCACCCCCACCCACACCACCACCAACTTCATTTCCATCACCTCCACCTTCATCTGTACCACCTCCACCACCACCGTGAGTTAATATGGCCAGCACGATAAAGTTGCCCATGCTCAAGGGATTGGGAAACGAAGACCCGAACCAATTTTGGTTCATGGTAAAAGCTGTATGGGAAGCGCAAGTAGTTACAGATGACAATATAACGAAAGAAACATCGGTTAGCACCCCGCAGGATCGTGCATTGACCTAGTACATTAAGCACTCAAGCAATAATCCGAATGCAGGAATCACGAACATCCAAACTACGCTAAATAAGGAATTTAGTAGGCCGAATTCAGAGGCGCAGTCGATCATTGGGTTCAAAGAGATCACAATGCTACCAGGCAAGACTCCTTGGGAGCTAGATCAAAGGCTAAAGTGTATGATTCGAGAAGCTAATATGACTTTGATGGATGGACAACACCACTAGTGGTTTGTAGCATCACTAATGCCGCATTTGAGGAATGCGTTGTCGCAACAAAGGTTAACGACTCAAGCAGAGGCCTTGGAGATTGCAATGAGGCTACATGAGACCTCAATATAGGATCCTAACTTGGGAGTTCAGCAGATCCATGCACAGTTGAAAAATTTATGCCTTGAGATGCAGAGTCTGAAACAGGATAGGATAGCTCGACCAGATGTGCGTGAAGAGATGTGGTGTGTAAAATGAAAAGGTCAGGGTCACAACAAAGACCACTGCCTGGTGTTCACAAATTACCTCGTAGGAGGAGGACCGATGCTATTAAGGCTGGAAGCGTAAGCAGGACCTAACATAACACCTATTTTGTGGTGTGCGATTTGTCAGATAGGTGGAAAGCATGGTATGGAAACTTCCATTTGCTACAGAAGTACACGCAGAATTCACAACAGTTGTTATGTAATTTCTGTAGATCGATAAGACATGATGAGCGCACTTGTAGAAGCTATGAGTTGATGATGGATAAAACTCCCACCTACAGAGTTTAGGCCGAAAATCAGCCCCTAGACCAAAATGCAGGGATGGTGCAAACCAGATTTCAGGGGCATGGACGAGGCCGAGGTAGAGGAGGACTTGCAAGAGACCACAGACAATTGATATTTTACAATTACGGAGGTCCAGGACATTATTCTCGTGATTTAATGAACCCAACACATCCGTTGTGTTTATATTGCAACTTGTTTGATCATGAGACAGAATACTGTCCTACGTTGATCACTAGGATACATGACAAAGGAGCGCTACCGCCTCCCCTGACTCAGAACCTGCAGACGATGAGGTCTGAGCCACATGAGGAAGATCCAAATGTGAACATTATGCTCCGAAGTGGAATTATGATGGGAGATAATAAAGGCAAACAACCCGAAGATAGCACTTGGGTTCGCAAAGCTCCAGCGAAGGAAGCGGAGTTTGATTTGGAGTGCGCTCGAGAAACCTTTATGGAAGCTAAGAAGAGCTTTGCTGATGCCTCCACTTCAAGAAGAAAAGATAGACATGAGTCAAAGATGGACCCATTGATGTTCACGATGTTCCTGGAAACATGTATGAATCTACTGCGTGACAGTAAGGTTGTAAAGGGATTATAGGAACTCATTAACAGATGCGTTGGCACTGCACCAGGAGAACCGTGCATAGTTTGCAAGATTGGAAAACACAAGAATAGGACAGGGAGAGAAATGAGGATAACCACTCAGATTGGAGAATATGAGATGGACCAAGTAATTTTGGACTTAGGATCGGACGTGAACGTTCTGCCGAAGTAGACATGGGAGTGCATGGGGAGGCCTACGCTGTAGTGGTCCCCTATTTAGCTACGAATGGAAAATCAACATAAGATAATACCCCTGGGACGATTGCAAGGAATCACAGTGGGTATTGAGGGAGTGAGCACACTAGCAGACTTTGAGGTGATAGAGATCATTGATGACATCAATCCCTACCCTGCACTCTTAGGAATTGATTGGGCCATTGACATGAATGGGGTGACTAATCTAAAGAAGTGCAAGATGATTTTTGAAAGAAGTCTCTGTGCGTAGTTGTACCCTTAGACCCTACAGAAGGATCACGTTATCCAGAGCCAGTACGCGACTATGAAAGTGACGATGATTTGGATTGCATCCACAAGATAACTGCGTGAGAGCAAGACTGGGTAAATCCCACCGTAGATGGACAAATTTCATGGGAGCGTGAAAGCTCATGTACTTCAAATTCGGATGAGGAAATAGAGCGATGGCAGAACTGGTTACATGAGGTAACCATGCTTAATTGTAACATGATGACAAGGTCACTATGCTGTGTATTGGCAGAAGCGAGAGATCTACCTATGTATGATGGATTAGGTGAGGTAGATGATTTCTTGGATAGATTCGTGAGGGAGGTGCCAGAGAGGTAACGTTTCCAAGCCTTGAATTAGGTATTGTGCGCCACGCCTACAAGGTGGAGGGGTACGCACAGAGGAAGCTTTGAAGACTAGCGGGCATGTAGAAGAATGTTGCGGTCATGGTTTGAGAAACCTATAGTGTGAATGGCAGATAAATACAACGGACTGGATGGTCCACGCACACATCTGTCCAGGTGGGTATAGGCATATGGTAAACTACCTACATGTGTTATCACCTAGATTGACCTCAGGCTGAAGGGAGGCAATTCTAGGGTAACCACAAACCATGCTTAACCTAGTAGTTAGCCCTACTAGGTTGGGAGAGGGCTCTGTCCTTATAGATCTTAGTCGAGATGACTAGATTAGAAACAAGATTTTATGCTAGGTATAGTAGCTCAAGGGTTTTGATTGAATTGTTGGTGTTTTTGCCAGATCAGGAGGAGTTGGGCAATTTTGGGTCTGGAAAACTAAGTCAAAATCGCAGGGGATTCTATGGGGCAAGGTAGGTATGATCTTCAGCACCTTAAGCTTGATGGGGTGAAGGGATAGAATGGTGAGGAGCTAAGAAGGGCCTGAGCAAGTCAAGAATCCTTCCTAAACAGAAGAAAACATGAAATACTGGTGTTTTCCCAAGGCAGAGCATTAAAACCTAATGTATTCCACCTATCTGACTTGAAAACAACCAATCAGAAGCAATTATATGAAAGAGGCATACATAAATAACATGAGAACATATTAACAGAAGAAGAAACACATACTAAAGGCCATACCACAGGAATCCATAAAAATAGCTGCAACTTTATTAGTTTCCTGCCAAAACTGCTACAAAATGATAAGTGTTCAGTACATGAGCATCCAGCTGAATCCAACCCCACCAAATGACTAGGAAAACACATAATATAGACATATAAACTACTCAGCTTGACCTTTAGGGGTCGAATCCATGAGAAGAGGGGTTGTTTCAACCATTTCCCAACAAATAATTGGAATATAGGTAGTCAAACAACTTGCCTCTAAAAGAGGGGAAATTGATTCATTTGCCTCAAAACCACCTCAAACTAATGAATCTACCCTCTAACACTATTTTACCATTACATTTACATTCCATGTCATTAATTACATCAGTGAAATCATCCATGAGGAGAAAGAAATCAAATTCACAGTCAAAACAGGTGAATTTTAGTTCCATGAGCAAAATGGCCCTAAGCGCAGCGCCGCTTTCCACCTGATTTTGGAGACCTTCCCCTTAACCAAATTGAGCCCATGATAGCTAATTGGAAAGGTCTTCAAGTCTAGTTTTTGAAACAACTAGACTTTTTGAATTTGGAGGTAATTTCCCCCCTCAAAGCTTGAATCTCCCAAGACTGCTTCTGTGTGTCCAAAAAAAGGTAGAAAGGTCATTGTTTGGTATTTTTTGGACCTTTTGGTGAACCAGATCTACTCCAAAACTTCTGAAAATTTCCAGGGTGCATGTCCTCATAATTCTAAATCCAGAAATGTCAACTTTTTCTCCAATTCATGCCGACAAATTTTCTATTTATGAATTTCAAAATTTCAAAAATACAAAAAATTCTCAATATTTGCCCAAATTTGGCATGGAGCACCACCATCAAGTGCTTTGGTTGGCCAAAGAGGCTTCAGCCAACATTTTGAGTCTATCTTGCTCATTCTTTCCCTCTAATGCTCTCCTCAACCTAGCTTTCATCCTCTTCATTCTCATGTTGCAAATTTTGTTCTGTGTCTTGTAGTGATAGGCCATGTGCCTCATCATTTGGTTATCTTTGTTGGCCCTCTGAAATAATAGATGATGATATTGTGAAAGTTACTCCAGCTAGTGTCACTTCATAGTTATGCAAGTCATCCGCAAAAAGTATAGCAAGCTCATGATGAAACTGGACCCTCTCCACTAGTTCACAAAATTCATAACATCCAAGGTGCCTAAAACCTGAAACTGCTAGTGGACAGGATTGCAATTAACTTAAATTATTGGGCTCTTCTCTTATTATTTTTCCTCCCTTATGAGGCTTTCTCTGCTGCCTATGTCTTTCCACTGAACTATCACTTGCTGTCTCCTCATCATAATCAAAATCACTTCCTTTATCCATTGAACTAGCTATTTAGTTGCACAAATGTTGACAGTGTGGATGGGACAATGTAAATGGGATGATGGGTATGCTCTAGCGTTTGTAAGTGAATGCATGTACATATAAACAAAGCATAGGCTATTACAGTGAAGAGAGGGTTATGGAAATGAAATATAGGTGATGAAAAGTAGATGAGTATGGAGGGAATGATGAATGAAAGGATTTAGTTATGAAGCTAGACAGTGAAATGGACCAAGTGATTAGGGTTTTAATGGAAGAGGATTAGGGTTTAATAATGAGAATGGAGGAGAGGTCTACAACATGAAATTTGCAATATAAACACAGTATAAGAGTAGGTACTTACTTGCAAATACGAGATTGGAGGCAATTTGGGCGAAAATTTGAATTTTGGAGTGATGGGATGGCTCTCTACTGTAAGCACAGTGCTCCTTCCTAGGCACGAAGCCCCGTGCCCTAAGCATAGTGCCCGTTCAAAAATACACTGGCAAAAAACTCCCTACACATAGCGCCTTGCCCTAAGCGCAGTGCCTCCTTCCCTAAGTGCAGCACCACTTCAGGATGACGTTTTACTACCTTCCCAATGTCAACATTGGGCATAGGATAGCTTGTTAGAAAGCCTATCAAGTCTAATTTTCAAAACATCTTGAATTTTTTGATTTGGAGTTGATTTTCCTTGTCAAAATTCCAATCTCCCAAGACTGGTCAAAATATATAGAATGAGGCTGCCAAAATGCAGAGTGTTGTTTCAGTCAATGTTTGGAGGTATTCCTGAACTCCAAATTGAGCTCATGATAGCTCATTGGAAAGATATTTGTCTCTATTTATCATTTGACTCATCAAGAAAGTAATTTTGTCACCTTAGCTAGGAGAAATTTTGATTTCCCCAAGGTCACTCCAGAAGTGCATCAACTCTCTTGTAGCAACTGTATTTTTGACATTTCTCTAAAACCATGAGACCTGTGTAAAAATGGAAGGATTATTTTCTTCTTGGGTCTATGATGAACAAAAACCTCTCTCACTTTTGTCAAATTAATATTTTCTTGCTTAGAAACACAGTTTGAAGAAAAACCGTCCCTTGTGTGCGGTGACTGGCTTGTTCCTTGTAATGACTTCTCGATAAATGATGGAGACTTGACGTTTGATGATATGAAATTGCCTCATACCTTCTGATATCCCTTATTCCTCCTCTAATCAGATATCTCTGATCCCATAGCCAACCCTAGCTCAGTGGGAGAGGAAATTAGGGTTTAGTGCTTGTTCTCTTTTGCTTTTGCATGTGGATTTGTGCTCATGATAACCTGATTTTTTGCAGTGGCAGGTGCTTGGAAACATAAAAAGATGTTTAGGAGCAGATAGGAGCCAATATTACATATGAAAACATAAAATTACATCATTAATGGAGATAAAAACAAAACACCCTGTTTTCACCTCAAAACAAGTTTTGAGGTGAGAACTACATTAGGCTTTCAAAATGATAAATTATGGCTTTGCTAATCATTATTGGCCTCCTCATGTCCTTGCTGATAATTATTGTTATGTAATTATTGGATTTGACCATGGTTGGACCCAAAAACCTAATGAGACCAAACCCTAAGACCTAATGAAATGAAATGCAAAGGGAACATGAGCCATGACTAAAATATATGGAAGAGGATCAACAAGTACAGATCATGAGGGAAAATTGAAGTAAACCCTACCATCAACGAATCCATGACCTAATGGAATGAAAACTCATCAGTATCGGACTCCTACTATGAAATGCAAAAGAGCAGATTTTGATCACTGATGGCAGTGTGAAACACCGACACTAACATTGGCTCTAATGGTGATGGTAGCTCCTTGGAGGTGCCAAGAACACTGTAGACCAAGTATACTTATCCATTTGGCATGGAGTGAGAAAAACTCAATCTAAAATACATGACTGAATACTGATGCCTCAAAGGCATCAACTGACTTGAAATTGAATCAATACTAAAACACAACTAACAAACCAGAAAAGATGCTCAAATGGAGCTTATTTAATAAAACCTACTCTAATTGTTCCATTCATCACCTAATCAGGTGAAATGAAACAACCAATGCAACCAAGTAATCATTCAGGCTGCTATTTTAATTCTCCACAAGTGCTTTCTTATGAACAACAAGAGAGAACTATTGAAAGGCAACTCCCATGAAAACTTGTAAACAAATCCAAATTTTCCTAGATTGAATAATATGGATTCTCTATTAGACTCCAAAAATACTGCATAAGGATCTTGAAATTCATGTGCACTGGGACTTAGCTCATCCAATGGATTACTTTTCTTCTCCTCATACCATGAATGCAAACTTTCATCTAAGCTTTGTGACAAGACTCCTGCTGAAAATGACAAAGAAATCGACTGCCGGATCAAGTTTGTATCAATACTTTTTTTAAGCTCACAATTAGCTAATGGGGAAGGACTTTGACTATAGATATCATCCAACACATCAGCTATTGGATCGTGAAAAACTTGAAAAGACTGTTGCAACCCATTTTCTATTGTTTCCAATGAGATTGCATGATTTTTGACAGTCTGCTCATTTGAAGATATCCTATGTAAATTTCCCTTCAAAAACTGAAATGATTCAAAACAGAATGGTACAGAATCATCTTGCATCATTTGGTCATATGTTCCAACTTCCAAGTCTTCATCTGAAACCAGACATTCAATGGCATTTAAAGGCTTCAAATCTAGATATGAGAAGTCTTGAACAAGGATTTCATTGCCCTCTAGATGGTCAAGATCAAAACTTATCGATGGTTGATTCTTGATTGCATGAAATTTGTCTCTAATGAACTGAAACGAAGTAAAACAAAAAGGAAAAGATCCTTCACTTAAAAAGTTTCTGCACTTTCCTCCTCACTTTTATAGCTGATATGTAATGGCTGATCACTGTATTCGAGCTAAAAGTGAACTTCCTCCTTCCACAAACCAACTGCTAATTTATTTACAAGACTAGCTTTCTGTTTGGAGAACATAATCATCATCATACTGATCAAACTTAGGGAACTCATTAGTATAAAACACATCATCAAGCATACATGTCAAATCAATAGATCTCTTTTCTCCAAGATGATGTATAAAATAATCATCATCATATCTATGACAACTGGGATAAGAAAGGAAATGTTTTGGATCAACCACTTGTTTTCCTTCAATCAGCGAGCCATGGTCTTGAACATCATACTCATTCCTTATGGTGATCTTTTGCATCATCTCTTCCATTGCACTTTGTAGTTTTTAACCCCGTATAGAAATTACCTGCATACGAATTCTAAATCACAGGAAAAAAATAAAAATGTGAGAGCATAACATATAAAATACATATACACAGAGATTTCCCACTGGATCCCAAAACCGGGACTACCAGCTTGATTTTTCATTATGTTCCTTTCAATGTTACAATACATATTTATACATGCCGAAGCATCCAATACCATGGACCGAAAACCATCACGTCCAAAACCATGGACCGAAAACCATCGCGTCCAAAAAACATGTGCGAAAATCATGCACAAAACCATAGGTGGGTCTTCCCGACCTAACATAGGGTCCAAAATTAAAATTTTCCGGGGAGCTGCCCCGGACCCCATAAAGTGGGGTTACGGGTACCCCTTAAACCCCCTATTAACTATGTGGAAAGAATATAACACAACCCAACAATTTCCCACTTGTTGTTTTCTTTCCACAGGGGGCCACAGGAGAGCTTAGTCATTTTTCCAGCCTTGAAACACCAATTGTTTCTCTACACCAAGAGAACTTCTCAGAGCTAACAGATTTTGTCTCAATGCATCTGTAGTATTCTTCAAAGTGTCCACCCTTACTAGCAACACCTTTTTGTCTTCTATCATATCCCTCACAAAGTGATACTGAACATCAATGTGCTTTGTCTTTGAATGATAAGCAGGGTTCCTTTGCCAAGAAAATTGCACTTTGGCTATCACAGTCTATCCTTATAGCTGCTTGTACTAACCCCATACTTGAACACAATCTCTCAACCAAATTGCTTCCTTGCTTGCATGAGTGGATGCCATGTATTTTGCCTCTGTAGTTGATAGTGCCACTACAGATTGTTTCTTACTCATCCAACTGACTGCACCTCCAAATAGGTTAAACACATACCCACTTGTAGATCTTCTCTGATCTAGATCTCCAGCCCAGTCTGCATCAACAAAGCGATGGATATCCAACACTCTGTCCAATCGTGGTCTTCCTTGGTAGCACAAACCAT
Source organism: Pinus taeda (assembly GCA_000404065.3). Lineage (NCBI taxonomy): Eukaryota > Viridiplantae > Streptophyta > Pinopsida > Pinales > Pinaceae > Pinus > Pinus taeda. The sequence continues at coordinate 1,643 of APFE030612312.1, read as the reverse complement.
AATCACTAGTGCCACGCAAATACCTGAAAACCCGCTTCACTGCTGTCCAGTGCTCCTTCCCTGGTTTTGACATAAACCTGCTCAATACTCCCACTGCATATGCAATGTCTAGTCTAGTACATACCATTGCATACATCAAGTTACCGACTGCACTTGCATATGGAACACAGGGCATGTCCTCTTCCTCTTCTTGTGTCTTGGGACACTGTTCAGCAGATAACCTCACACCTACAGGAATAGGAACCTTCACCGGTTTACTATCCTTCATATTAAACCTCTGTTGTATTGTCTCGACATACTTCCTCTGGTTTAACCAGAGCTTCCTCTTTGCTCGATCTCTTTTAATTTCCATGCCCAAAATATAGTTTGCAGCACCGAGATGTTTCATGTCAAATTTGGAGGACAATTGGGTCTTCAAATCCTGGATAATTTCTTTGACATTTCCAACTAGCAACATATCATCCACATACAAGACCAGATAAATAACACGGTCACCAATTAATTTAAAATACACACAGTGATCTTCTTTGCTTCTGGTGAAGCCAAGTCCCCATATAAATGTATCATATGTCTGATACCACATCCTTGGTGACTGTTTTAACCCATACAGAGAATTCTTTAACTTGCATACCAGTTCTTTCTTACCCTCCACTGCAAAGCCTTCAGGTTACTTCATGAAGATTTCCTCTTCCAAATCCCCGTGAAGAAATGTTGTCTTCACATCCATCTGTTCTGTCTCAAAATCAAAAGCAGCAACAACAGATAAAACCTAATAGAAGTTACCTTGGCAACAGGAGAAAAAATATCACCAAAATCAATTCCCCGCACCTGGGAATAACCTTTTTCTACCAACGAGCTTTGTATTTCTCCACCTTCCCTTCTGCATTTGTCTTCTTCTTGAACAACCATTTGCTGCCAATGGGTTTCCTTCCAGTCGGCAACTCCACCAGATCCCAAGCCTCATTTTTGTGCAAAGATGCCATTTCATCAACCATGGCCTCTTTCTACAGTTTTCCATCCTCTGAATCCACTGCTTTCTTCACAGTTCTGGGATCATCATCAGTAACAGACAAAGTAAAGTTTGAATAGAAAGAAGATGGACTATACCTTTCTGGCTGCCTTCTTTCTCGAGCTGATCTTCTCACAAACGGAGTTTGTGGCTCTTCATCTTCTGATTCCTCCTCTGCTACAGAGTCTGATTCTTCCTCCTTTAGTTCAAACTCTATCTTCACAGGTTCCTTTGGTTGGACTTCATGTTTAATAACATCTTTCACCTCTCTGACCACCACATCTCGACTGTACACAACCTTCCTTGTTACTGGGTTCCAAAGCTTATAACCCTTTAAACCATCCTTATACCCAATAAAGATGCACTTTTCAGATTTACTATCCAACTTGGTTCGGTTCTCCTTTGGAACATGTACATATGCATCACATCCAAACACCCTGAGATGTGAAAGAGAGGGTTTCTTACCAGTCCATACTTCTTGTGGAGTCTTATCCTCCAACGCTGATGAAGGTGACCTGTTGACCATGTTACACTGAATTTTGTCACCTTGACTATCTGCAGTTATATGGCCCCATCAATAGCCATATTTTCCTCTTTGTCAAGCCCCATACCTCTGCTCTTCATGTCAAAACTT